>JAWWLZ010000612.1:0-12741 GCA_035041345.1 Poliocrania exsul | reverse complement strand
CACCATCACTCAGCAGGCAGACAAGAACCCCTGACGCTGGTCTGATCCTATCCCATGGATCAAAGCTGCGTCATCCTACCCTTCCAATACCTGAAGGGGGCCTGCAAGGGAAACCAGAGAGAGACTCTTCATCAGGAACTGTAGGGTTAGGACAGGAAGTAATGGGCGCAAATTGAAACAGGGGAAATTTAGGTGATACTAGGAAGAAACTTTACTGTGGTAAGACGCTGGCACAGGTTTCCCAGAGAAGCTGTGGATGTTCCATCTCAGGAAGTGTTCAAGGCTAGATTGGATGGGGCCTCAAGCATCTTAATCTAGTGGGAGGTATCCCTGCTCATGGCAGAGGAGTTTGAGACTAGATTATCTTTAAGGTCCATCCATTTAACACTGCATGACTCTATAATATATATTTTCTTTCTGAATGTGGCCCTTTATTTTGTTATCTGTGTTAGCTTCTATGATCAGAAAAAGATAATACTTTTCAACTCAGGCTCTTAAACCTTTGCTTGCCTGATAGTAATGTCTTTCTTTTTTACTTCCACTGGTTTTGAATGTGAGGGTTTTTCTGTGCTGATTTCAGTGCAGTTCCACCTGATTTGCATATGAGAAACAGAAAAGTGAGTTCATTTCTTGAATCCTATAAAAATGGAAGACTTTCCTGCTGTGTTCACATTTCAATTGCAAACTCAAACCAATTATCTTACTGATATGACAGATTTAAGCAGATGAGAAATATTGTTAAGCCAAAAAATGCTCCCTTGTGCAGATTTTGGCTTAGTTATTTAATGAGTGCATTAGAAAGGTTCTTTGTATTTATTGAAAAAATCCCAAACATTTGCCTAGTTTAGTCAAAAGGAAAATATATATTATAGAGTGAAATCAAACTTACTCCCTAAGTCCTCTCAGAACTGTTATTATTTTCCTGATATTTCATTTCTTATTGACAAATGTAATCATATTTTGGAGGTAGCAGTGTGAGGTTTTTTTCATTTTCCTCTGGAGCAATGATCATAATTGAGTAGGTATTTCCTAAGACATATACTCTTAGCCCCCACCTGCAATTACTGTGGGAATGATTTAAATCATCTTTCAGAAATGAATCAAGTTCATTGCCTGTCTAAACCCTATTCTCTCAGATGTTGTAAAAGCATTATTAAAACCCTTAGACCATATCAGAATTCTTTTATGTGCTAGTATCTTCTATTCAGAACTGATGCTTACCAGCACCTTACATCCCAGTCAAAGAAATCCGTTCTATACAGTTATTTGCACATATGAACCCAAACAATAGTGTTTTAAAAAAGAAAATGTCTCATAAATGTCTCTATATTTACAAGATGTAGTCTTTTTTCTTTTTTCCCATATATTTATCAGCCATACCAGAAGGTGAGTATTAACCATCATTTGACCTTTTGTGTAAAAGAAGATAACTATTGTCCTCTAGAGCATAGGTTTTATGAGAAGTACCTGAGGGAGCTGGGGTTGTGCAGCCTGGAGAAAAGGAGGCTCAGGAGAGACCTTATCTGGTAGTTTTAGCAAGGCCTCAATTTAGCAGGCTCAGAGAACCTACGCAGATTAGGAGAGACAGCTGTCACTTGACTTAAGCAACCAAAGAAATATTTAATACCAGATGACTCAAAACTGAGATATAAATACAGTAGAGTAGGAGGAGTTTCTCAGTTCCTCTATGGCTTCTCACCTGGGTAGGATGCACTGTGCCATCCCAGGAGGGAAGGGAGAACTAGGCCCAGTGCCGGCTTACCACCATGTTATCTTAGCGAAGTAAAATGTTTGTTCTTAGTCTTTCTCTCTGCTTGAGTCTGTCCCTCTGGAAATTGGGTTCTCTAGAGTAATTTGTAGCTAAAATACTGAGATTTGTGTTTGAGGGACAGTAGTGAGTTATTTTTTTATTATTTCTAACTTGTGTAAGTGTGTGTTATACTGTAGTTTTCTTTTAATTTTCTCTTTTCTGTGTAAATATATATAATTAGTTAAAGTTTAAACCTGTTTTGAGTTTCCAGGTTTTTTTCCTTTCTCCCTTTTCTCAGCAGGAGGGGGAGGGAGACTGACACTCTGTATTAGGTAGCTGACATTTTGCCAGCTCAACCCAGGACACTTTATTACTCTCTACAAATACCTGAAAGGAGGTTGTAGTGAGTAGAGAAGTGCTTCTTTTCCCAGGCAACCAGTGACAGGACAAGAGGAAATGGACATTGTGCCAGTAGATGTTTAGATTGGAAATTAGGAAATATTTTTTTCACTCAAAGGGTAGTCAGACATTGAAATAAGGCTGGAATCACCATCGCTGGAAGTATGCAAAATATGTATGGATGTAGTACTTGGGATTATGGTTAAATGGTGAATATAGCAGTGCTGTGTTTAGCGTTGGACTCAGGGATCTTAGGGGTTTTTTCCAACTTTAATGATTCTGTGATTCTTCTTGCAATATTAATATAAGTGCTTATATTGAAAATAATGGCAAGATAATCCTTTTCAGAAACTCTGGAAATTTCAGACTTCAGAATTCTCAGTACTCCCTTATATCAGCTTATTTCATTTTACATTTTAAGAGTTAAAACTCAAAACAAAATTGAAGCTTCTCTCAGTTATAAAAAATGAACATTTAAATTCATCCTTCTCAGATATGATGGCTTCACACTGGTCTAATTGGAAGTTCCATATATCACTAAACTATGTTTAACAGTGCCATTATAAATATAAAGCTTTTCTCATGTATGTGGAAAAATGCTTTGTGCATTAAAAGTCATTCAATGAAGGTTTCATTTCTCTCTTCAGAGGTACTTAAAACTGTGTGGGGTCATAAATTATTCAGAACTTTATGAGGTCATTATCAAAAGCTGTAGTAATGAGACAAAACTGAACTAGCACCTTAATTTTGATATTTTGCTCCATTGAAGAATGTTAGGAAACTAATGTATTTTATAATGATCTATGAATGTAAATTACTATTTTAAGGAAATGAAAATTTGTATTCTTCCTCCTTAATGTTTTAAAACTTTCCTTACTCCTCTTTTGCATATTTCTCAGAACTCCATGTTTATGAGAGGGTCCTGTGAAGGTCAAGAGTTGTTCATTAGCTATATGCTTTACAAGAATTTTTATTGTTTCAACTGAGCAGATTTGTATATAAGCATTTTATGTGAGTAAAAACCTGAAATAGTGCATCCAAAAATGGGAATCATAATGGCATTTATAAAGGAAAAGCTATATATGTTGAAATGAAAGAACAAACAGAATTTTGTTTCTGATGTTCAAAGATCAAGTAGCATTTTTATTCATAATGGATTGAAATAAGTGAATTACTTTCAAAGATAGGATATGGTTCTTTAAAAATTATACACCTGGAATAGGTGATATTGTAAGAAGTAATAGTTAGGTTAGGTGGTAAGATGCCATTTTTATAATCTCATTGCTGCCATTGTTTCACAACAGGAAAAGGATGTGAACTCTCTTTTTAAAAATGAAAATCAAATGAAAAAATTAAAAGCAATTTTTTTATTATCTAATTGCTCAAACTTATCTGACCTTATTTCTGGCTGGAACAGAAACAGGAAAATGTTAATTCTTTCTCCCTCCTCTTGCCCATGACAATTTTGCTTGATTATCCTTACATTGTCAACTATTTTCTAGAACTTAACCTACTACCTTATTTCTTAATTATCTTACAAAACACCCTTATAAATCTAGGTTTCTGGAGTCATCTGCCTCTATCACCCCAGATTTCCACAAGTTTTTAAAATTTTGTGCTTTGGAATATTTGTGTTGACATGTTTCACAATATGTTGGAACTTAGTAAACAAGCTAAGAAATATGAGGAAAATATATCCTGCAAGTAAAGCTATGGTTAATATTTAACAAAATGAAGGATGAATCTGTAGTGTCAGAACATCAATAAATGCTGGCCACTCATTAAATCATCAAATTTCTCATAAATATAACCAAATTTCATGTTGCCTAAAGAGGTTTCTAAAATGCCACCTGTCTGTTTGATTATAAATTTTAGCTCAATAATGTTCCTGAAGTTAATTAATTTAATAGCTTGGGGCCTGTTGCATATTTTAACAATGAATTTTAATTATTCCCTGATGAATGAACTTCAGCCCTGAGGCAAATTATAAAACTTACTTTCAACATGTCTCTTCTTGTGTGATGGTTAAAGACCGCCTTCCTTCATTCCTCCCCTGGAATGAATAAAATGCATGTTTTAGTCTGCAGTCTCAACAGGCAGGTTTTAGTGACCTCTATTTACCAAAAAAATTACAAGCAACTAGTTTATGTCCCATCTCGGGATTTTTAAACATGGAACACAGCAAAAATGCTTTAATTAGAAATAGTTCTCTGGAACAGTTGTCATAGTTTAATCCCAGTATATTTTCTTTCTGGATTTTCTTATGGGTGAACTTGTATCTGTGTTACCTGATTCCTATCTGCACATACTTATATCAATATTTCCAAGAATCCAAGAACGTGAGAAAGCTGCAGTGCCTACCAAGGCAGTAAGACCAAAGTGGGAATATTAAAAGAAAAGGGTAAGTGAAATTCTGAAGTTGAGAGAAGTGTTGCTGTGGGGTGGATTCGATAAATGCTGCAACTTGGTTCTTGCCGCTTGGTGACTGAAATTGCAACAAAATCTTTTTTGAAAGGTCTACAGATGGATGAGTTCAATAAAGAAACAACTGGGAATTGTGATAGTTTGGAAATGGGAGTAGATAAAGAATTAAGCAAGTGTAAAAAACAATATAGGGTAGAAAACTTTTCTTCTGAAGGATTAGTCAATATTCTATCTTGAAAGAAGTTTGAAATAAATTTGAGGGAGCAAAGTGTTTTGTCAGCTGGGCCAGGCTTGAAGGACCTGAGCAGTTGTGTTTGCAATCCTGTATACACTTTAGTGTTGTAATTATGCCCATACCCTGTAGAAGTTCTGTGCATTTTCAACATAATTGCTAGTTCTGCAGGACTTCTTGTTTAGTATACAATTTATACAATTACAAGTGGGTTTTATGTTAATCCCATAATTTTATTGTGCAGTACAAATGGACCTGTAATAAGTAGCACAGGAGATCTTTGTAATGATATACTTCTACATTTAGATATGTGATTTCTGCCTGCTACAAAACATATCTCAATAATGGTACTTTATTATTATGGTATTCATGCTACTCAGGTAGCTTTTGGGAAAAGTATTACTACTAAAAGTAACAGCACAGTGTGGTTAAATAACAAAATAGTACAGTAGTAATATAAAATATTAAATATTCCTGAGTGCAGCAGGAGTCACTTCCATCAGAAAACATATTATTGTACTTTGCTTTTCCTTTGATGTATTTTGCATATGCACAAAGCACTAAAAGTTTTGGGTCCCTACCTTGAAGGACAAAGATTGTGCTCTTTTTTTCTTTCTTTTTTCTTTTTTTTTTTTTTTTTAATTATAAGCCAGAACCTTAGAAGTCAATGGATGCAGCAATCTCAGTTGGGTTTTTTTGTTTGTTTTTCAATGCAAAATGATGGGCATTGTACTGCAGAACTCTGCATTTAGCATGGATTCAGAGAAGGCATATGACTTGCAATGATGAAATCTAACAAACATTTTATATATTTATATACTTTTGACAAGGCAAAAAGTTTGAAAAATAATTAACATATAGTCTTTTATTATGTCTACAGCTCTAACCCCACCTTACTGACAGTTTCCTATTGGAAATATTCCTGCTAATGTCACTATCCTGAACTTCTACCCTTACTGCTGCTCTTTCATATTATAGCAGGTTTTGGTAGCAGATTTCATTTCCGTAGGTGCATTTGGCTTATGGAGTCAAGGGTACAATTGGATTATACACTTGTTTAATACAGTGTGTCATGGTGAGAGATTCCACTGGAAAAATAAAAATTGATATTGTCCTGTGAAGGGAAAATATACCTTTCCACTCACTGTTAAAAATCCACTTTTAATTGATTTGCATTTTATTATTATTTATGGTTTTCTATACTTTCCTTCTGATACTGAACCTGATTCAAGAGATCCAGCAGATATATGCTTGACTTCTTTACAGACACCTTGTCACTGAAGACAGCAGGGCCAGTTACATCCTTAAATCTGTCTACTTATAGATAGAAAGCATTTCTGTATGTTCACTTAATGTCCAACTCATCTTTTTTAAGATTCTATTGAAGTAGACCCCATTGTTACTCTACCTGATATAGGGACAAGTCCCAGAGTAACAGCTATTAAGAATTGAATTCCATTTGAAGTTTTATTTTCTTTGTCTTTCCTTCTATGTCTTCCAGCCAAAAACATATACACAGGGTTACTTTCTGCCTAATTCCATGCAAATAGAATTATAATAATGTAAATCTGTGTGTTAGTGAAGGCTACATACCAGTTGTTCCCAGAGCTATGTGACAAATAGCGTGAAACAGATAATGTGTCATGCTGGAGAAATTAGATAAGGTTGTTGGGTTTTTTTTAATCTATCATCTGATCATTGTTCTCTTCACTTTTATTAGCTACTTTATTTTTAATTGAATTTTCTGTTACTGCAATAGGCAAAGAAAAAATCTGTAAATATTTCTCTATTATGTACTGATGGAATACTAATCTCTACAGGGAAATTTCTACAAAAAATGTACATACAAGAGATGTTTATAAATGTAATACTTTCAGCTTTCACAGGATTTAAATTCCCTCTCCAACAAAAGTGAAAAACAGATATAAATGAATTTTTTGAGTTTTTTTGCTTTGAGAAAAAAAAAATTGGGCTAAAGTTTTCCTCACCAAAGATGCTTAAGATCATGTTTTTAGCTAAGCCAAAGATGGAAAGGGACCTAATAAAGATATAACAGCTGTAGGTGTTGTCAGTAATTTACACTATCAAGAATTTTATTAACACTGACTCTTTGCATCTGCAGCTGCCAGTGATGACATTCTTCCTTTTGACTTCTGTGACTCTTCATTGCTAGACAACATTTTGCCCTTTCATGGGCTTTCCCAGAGATGCCAACACTCACACTCAACATAATATCTTAAGGAAGAACGACTGATCAGATCATCTTGCTTTACCTCATTGCATGAAGTGAGTATTTCCAGTGCCCTGTTGACAAGGAAAGTCTTTAGAACTAGCTTTAATTCCAGAGGACTGGTGAGGTTCCTGTGTTACTCACGCTAGTCCAGCTTATAGGATGTTCCCACTGGGGTAACTGAACCCCAGATGATGTATGAGACTGTTGCATGTGTCAAAAAAGCGCCAGAATGAAACAGAGAAGCACCAAGAAAGGAAATGTATAAGAAGTCAAGTTTGGCTTCTCACACAGAAACATTTTAAAAGTTTTTGTGAATGGATGAAATGTTGGAGGGGATGAGTTTTAGTTTAGGTGTTAATCAAGTGACAGGAACAATGATTTCAAGTTAAACTATGGATATATGTGCATCTGCAAGACTTTGAGGATCAGAGCAGAGAAAAGGGACCTTCAAATTAAATTGATATTTCAATGATCTACAGTACAGGTTAAATTCCTTGTTTAGAGAAAAGTAAGACGAGCAAGCCTGATAATACCAAGTGATGGTGCTGATTTTCCCTCTAGAGCTTTCCAAGAGACTGCTTTGTACATAAACCTGGTAGTGTATAGTTACTGCCAGTGACTCACATATCTTGTCTATCTTCTACGTACTCCATTTTAGTTTCAAGTTTTTGTCTGTGCTCTGTGCTTCATATCTATAACACTCCATTGATAATCAGTTACTTTTTAATAACAGCAGATAAGCAGATAATTGACAACAAAAATCAGACACAAGCATATACATATTATGCAAATTATTAGCACCTTCCACTTATCTGCTTTTTTCCCCTCTCTTAGTGGGATCACAGATTGTAGCACAGAACATAATTTTTGAGGTCATATCTCTGTGATTTTATGTCATACAGGAATATCCCATGTTATCTTTCTTATTACATTTTTCTTGACTTAAGTAGGAATTCTCATGAGTAAAGAATAAATTCAGATATGAAGGGGAAATTTGTTCTCGAGCTGTCAGTTGAGGCCAGGACCAACTTTCTTATACTCTCATCATTCCCCGGGAAATGCAGTAAGTTTTTTGGATCAGTTACATCAGACCTATGAATTGCATAAAGTGTCATAAACTTCAGTCAAAATCTGAATGGTTATAGGAGATCAGTTTTGACCCTGAATACTAAGATTTTATTTCTGCTAAGTAAAGAAAACAATCAAGCAAGTTTGTAAGAAACAAGACGTGGGCTAAACACCAAAATACTTTCAGTCAATCATCTCTTCTTCCTTTTTTAAATCCCATAAAAGTAGTAACCAAGTCAAAGCAGTTGCCATGTATTTTGTTGTTGTAATTTTTTCCTATGAGAGAAGAAAATGTTAATATTCTTGCTGCCCTTCCCTTGTCCCCCATCCAAGGTGAATTAACTAACTAACTAACACACGAACTGTCTAGAGATTGAAGTCTTCAGAATTTTCACGAAATCAATATAAATTAAAAAAAAATCTGTTCTGTGACTCTGGTCAAATGTTCTAATCAACTAAAAAAAACATCATTAGTCTTGTCTTTTAATTAGCTTAGCTCTTTTTCTACCCTGAAATTATCATCTTGAGGAAACTGATACTCACCTCAATGCTCTCCTGTTGTCACTTCCTCTCACACCAGTTATCTCCTCACTCTCCTAATACAGTTTTCAGGTGGGTCTCAGCTGCTACTGGAAGGTGTATCTCTGCTAATCAGGACTTGAACTTTTAATGTTTATACAACTGGAAATGTGAAGATATAAAGATGATTTTGGTGAATATCTGTGCTCCAGTGCCCTGGTTTGCTTGTGGAAGAAATGGATTTCTGCATTTTTCCTGTTTGTGTTTTCATTCTGGTGTGGGGTTTCTTAGTTTCTTAATGGAATACATAGACCTTGTGGAAAGTGGGTTTTTTCCCCTCATGAATATGTTAAAACACTTGGCTTCAATAAACACACACAAAGCAGATATTATTTACAGAATGACAACACACATCAAGAATCTTCTGAGTTTTTTATCATCACCTGAGGCTGAACTTGGATTAAGATGAAGAGTAAATGTAAATATGGTAGTTTTGTGACGACTCAATGAATTAACACTCTTATTCTGGATGAAGACTGATTTATGCCCCTTTCATGATAATCCACCTTAATGCATGGTAGGTAAGTTCTAATACAAATCATTCAATTACTGTGAACAAGTCAGTAACCTGATGACCAGTAATATCAACATTCTAGTACAGAATTAATTGAATATTGCTATTATTCTGAACAAGACAAAGTGATACCAAGGGCAAAACCACCTTGACAAAATAAACACTCATGTATTCAAACCACATCTTTCTGACTGAATGTCTTGAACTAGATAGACAGATAATCTAAGTTATAAAAGATCTTAAATCTTACTCTGAAGTGATTAAAAGTACCTGTCTGCTTTTTAGCTTTGGCAATTATTTTTTTTTCTAAGCTTTTTTTCCCAGAATAGAAATTATTAACCTGAATTTAGGAAGAAATTCTTATGAGCGTGATAAGGCAGGGGAAGAGGTTTCCCAGAGAAATTGTGGATGCCCCATCCCTAGAAGCGTTCAAGGGCAGGTTGGATGGTTCTCTGAGAAACCTGGTCTAGTAACTGTCCCTGCCAATAGCAGGTTGGAATGAAATGGTCTTTAAGATCACTTACAACCCAAACTGTTCTATGATTACTCACTTTGAACTTGCTAGTTAGGCTAACATGAAGAATAGTGAGCATTTTTGCATCAATAATATCTAGGGTTTGCAGATTATTTTTACCTTTTCTGTATTCTTATTTTTTTACATTCAAGAGTCAGTGCATCTGGCAACTCATTTAGGTAAAGGACACTTATTAATCACCTTCCTTTATTTCAGTTTTGATGTATGAAGTCTTTCACACTTGTGAGATTTCAAAAGTATTTAAAGCTTGTACCTCCCTTCTGCTAAATTAAAGTCTATTACAAATAGCTTTCTTGTGGAAACAGCCACCTGTGTTCATTTAGCAGCTCATGGTCACTCCAAAATTCATTACTCTGCTGCTGAATTTTTGTTTGCTTTCTTCTAGAAAAGAGTCAGTATTAGATGTTTTTCAATTACTGTGCCCTTCAACTCAATAAGGTTGGTTTGTTATGAATCTCTCCTTTTAGAAGTTAATCATGTGCTTAATAGAACATCAGCCATTTCTCATTGTGTTCAAATTGAGAGAAGACAAGAAATAAATGATAAATTCAGAGCTCAAAAGTGCTCTATTTATAGGAATATTAAAAAGATGTGAGTATGGAGGGTTTCATAATGACACAGCATATGATCCTTTACCCTTCTTCTAACATATCCATGTTCTCTTGTCCTTCAGTTTTAACATCTTGGACTCTTTGAAGCCAATATTACTTTTCCCCACAGCTACAGTGATGTGGGGATTTCACCTATGTTCTTTATATTTCTCTTCATTGTGAGAGGAAGGGATACAGGCATTGAGAATTCCAAGTAAAAACTCTGGTGTTTACCACAGGAAAAGATTGGAATAGCAAGTGCTCTGATAAAACTATATGCCATGGTTTATGCAGTGGCAGAATCATATGCAATATCTCTCTTTTCTTGTCTGCTTCTTTTTTAATTTTTTATGGCAGCTTAAAGATTTTTCTTTAAATTTGAATTCATAGGGAAAGCAGCCCTGTTATAACCTGACACAGAATAATGTATGAGAAAAGTATGTAAAGGCATTGTCTATAAGCTATCAATTCATAGCTACTGAATTTTCTTAGAAATCTTGAAAATAAAAATAAGACTACCTAGGATAAAGGCCTTTTTGCATTGTGTATTTGTTTATTCCACAGGGAAGACCATTATGAATAGATGTGGTAATGGCAGCAGAATACTGAGAGACAGTCTTTGTTTCCCTTCTTTTTCAGAAGCAATTTGCCACATCTCAGGAAAAGACTTGTCTTCCCTTTTCCATCTGAGGAAATAGGATGAAAAATAGGTGCTGTGTTTATAGAACAGGATGTGCTCTTCAAATGGACAAGTAAAAATAAGGATTCATGTCTTACTATATTGGAATTTCATATTTTATTAAAGGACTTGAAGATGACATGGTTTTTAGATTTTACAGATTTCAATATGAAGTAGAGTTATCTAACCAGAATTTGTAAGATTAGACCTTATGGCACTATTTCCTGAAACAAAAGAATTTTATCACGATCATAACAAAAAGGCATTGCAGAGTATATTTAATGTCACCATTTCCGTTTTTATTTGAATAAGTTTATCATAGAATGTCCCCAGAAAACTTTTTAAATGTTGAAGGTCTGTAGTGTTGTATCTGAGTTTGTTCTGCAGTCTGGGAAATGCAAATTGGATCTTCTCAACATGTATTCTTTTTCTGCTTTATTCTTGTTTCGCAATTATTCTATTTTAAGTAAATGTTGAAAAAGTAGCAATCAGAATTTTCAAGCATTTTCCCTGTGATATTCTGAAAAAGAAAATTAAGAGAATAAAGGTGATGGAAACTTAAAAATGGGTTTTGATAGTGTTAAAACTGCAAATCTTTCACTTAGAATGAAGAGGGAAACTTTTTTTGCTATTATAGGAAGTGTGGTTGATAGTTACTCTTTCTATAGCCCCAGTAATGCTATTCAGATTGTGATTATGTATTTATTTCTAAGAATATTTTCTCATGCTACTTCATGTGATTTCCTGAACTGATACATGTTTGGTCCACAGGTAAAATGTGCAAAAAGTGATAATTAAATAAATACATTTATAAATCAGATTATTTTTCAGTTGAGTGCATCCTGAAAATCTACATGTAGCTCCATAGAAATAATAAGGGTTGGTTAACATTTTAGTTTCCTGACTGCTTTTGCAGGATAACTTTATCTGTCAGAAAACCCAGTCTAGACCAAACACTAGTTGTGACAAGTTTTCAAACAAATGTATTTAAACCATATGATGTTGTCGTGAAGTAGTGAGTTAGTAATGCGATTCTGGCCCATTTTCAAATTGAAGTGAAGTTAACAAGTGTCATAAGTTTAGCTAGGTAGGCCTAAATTTAGGCTTTACATAACAGACTAGGCCTGAGACTGTCAGCTGACTTGAGCTGGGCTGAGCTAGCTGGCAGCTGACTTAATCTAGCCAATAGTATTGTATTCCATACCATATTACAACATCATCTCAAAAGGGGTAAGAGCCAGTGTGGGAGTGGCTTGGTCAGTTCCAAGCCACAGGTAGCTGTTGTCTCAGAAGGATGCATTGTGCCATCCCAGAAGGGATGGGGAGGCCCAGGCCCAGAGCACTGGCTTACTACCATGTTATCTTAGGGAAGTAAAATGTTCTTAGTTTTTCTCTCTGCTGAAGTCTGAGTGTGGGAAATTGGCTGCCTTCCTTGTGAAGACGAACTTCACTGAAAGCAGCAATGTTGATGTTGAGTCGTGACAGTTCATGGGCAATTAGAGCAGAATGACGCTCAGGACATCCACTATCCACAGTATCAATCATGATTCTGATGTTCCAACATGCCAGTGTTAGTTTGAGCACACCTTTGGAGGCAGGTGTATGCCTTTGAAATCTCTTGGTTTTTGTTTGACCACATGGAAGATGCCGGTTGGCTGTGATTATCCAACCGGGTGTGGAGATGAGCTTTGTTTAGGCCACCTTTGCTAGGCCCCTCTCCGTGTGGAGCAAGCAGTGC
>JAWWLZ010000611.1:0-12744 GCA_035041345.1 Poliocrania exsul | reverse complement strand
ACTTTCTTTGTTAACTACTGGCATGGACAGTTAATGGCAGGGGAGAGAATTTACATAATAATCCCAAACTACAACATAGAGTGACAGAAGGTCAGGAAGCTGCTCCAGGGGATTGCTGTATCAGAGGAACCAGTACAGTAATGAATCATTTATGACAACATCATAAACAACATGCTGAAAATTTGTGTGATTTAATGAAAGATTTGTTACTTCATAACCATGGGATACAGACATTAAAAAAAAATCTATGCATTTACTGCTGTACAGAGAAAAAACGTCTACTTGGCAAAGCTGTTGAAATTTTTTTGTCACTATAAATGTGGCAAAACAAAGGGAAAAGGTCTTCCTGTGAAAACAAAAATGATTTAATGCTTATTCAAAGAAATAATTTTGAGTCTGAGTACTTGGGTTTTTACTAAAAGAACTCAAAGCATATGCAGACTGAAAAATATTCCATTGGAAGTGATAGTCCCTTAAAACCTCAAATTTCAAAATTAAAGCAATGTTCTCAGTTTGATGCTCCACATATGTTGTTGGATTGAAAGTCTGAGACAAGAAATACATATTTTTTAATAGTTCTATAATCATGCTTAGTTAAACAATATACAAGATTTAGCATCAACCTAGAGTTATTTGGTGCAGATTTGGAATACTAAAATCAAAATCTTTGATTGTTAGGGTTATTATTTATAATAATTTATGAAAAATTACTTTCAGAAATATTGTTAGCAAGGCTAAGATTTTTTCATGTATAGGCTACTATAATGTCAACAAAAACATACAATGGGCTTTATTTTGATGCATGGGCTAGCTGTTTGTGGCACCCTTGCTTCTGAAATATTCTTTTCGGTTAATTTTGCAGTATTTTGAAACCACATTTACTGCTTCAAATTGGAATCCCCTGATGACATCTGGAACACGGTACAATAGGAAGATTTATTGTAGTGTAATTCACTGAAGAGAATATTATATAGACATAAATTTTGTCAAAGTAGCTGCAATTCCACCTTAAGTAATGATGAACTCTCAAACTGTCCAGGATTCCTAGCATTTAGAATGCAACTGTAGCAACTTTGCCGAAGTAACCAATATATCTGCTTGGTCTGAAAAAAAATCAAAAAGAAACCACCAACCCAAACCTATTTTTCTTTTCAGGGAGATGAATAATGGCATGGTTGGCACAATTTACAAAAGACAGGGAAAAACAAACTAGGACTTTCTGGTTATTATTTTTTCCTAAAAATCCCATAAATTAAACCAAACAGCTAAAAGGCTTTTCTATTGTCATTACTGATATCATCTCATCCCCACAGCCATGTTGCTCTCTCACACAGTACAGCAGTAACGAGTTAAGGAGGAGCATAAGGCCCTTCAGAAATCTGTGCCTGTATGTACTAAACTGAAGACCAGACACTGTAATTGATACTGCTCTGTGTCCTACTGTACATCAATCGTTTCTAATCATTTTCCAGTATTGTCCTAGGAAAGTGGATATGAATACCTCAGTATTTTCAGTGTTACAAAACACATAAAATAGACCCAGAAAGGAACTTGAGGTATCATATAATCAAATTCTCTGCCTTAGGACAGAATCAGCTGTAGCCAAGGTATTCCTAACTCATTTACTTTACCTGTTTTTAAAAAGGTGCCAATTACATGGATTCTAAAAGCTCCCTGGACAATGTATTACAAAGCTTAATTACCCCTACCAATAGACAGAACTTAAATATCCCTCCTTGCAAATTAAGCCCATTACTTTTGGGCCAATGGAATCAAGAACAGTTAATTGTCTTCCTCTTTCCCACTGATTTTTATTTATGTGAAAGCTGTTACTGTGTATCAAGGTCTTTAAATTTTCCAGAACACAGAAGTAATACAAGAAGACTGAGCTATGGCGCACATAAAAATGTAAATTGTTGAGTGGTGAAGATATTTTGGAGTAAGAGGTAAATTTTCTATGTACTCACTGTGATTAACTAAATAGTTTCTTGGTATAAAGGATTAGTAAACCAATAATCATATATACACATGTATATGTCACAGCAGATTCAGTTGTATTATTATACAGAGTCTATCCTCTCTGTAGAAAACTTCTATCAGATTAAGGTAATTTGTAATGATGAACGGATACACTGGCTGATTTTTTTATTATTGTATTATTATTTGTATTTCATATAAGGAAGTTAAGTTTATGAATGCTAATGCAGTGAGACAGGTAGAAAGAAAGGATTTTATTCTATTGCTCAGATGGGAATAATTCTTAAAACACAAATAGAAATTGGTTTGAGTTTTTCAGTATTAAAATGCATTATCAGCAACATTCTGTTTTTAAAAGAACTTTATCTGGGGAGAAATAATTCTCACTTTATAAGGAATGTCTTTAAATCTTGAATACCTGTAAAAATAGAAATTAAAAAAAAACACAACAAAACATAACATAGAAAAACTTTACTTGTTAAATGGCTCTTCAGAAAAGCTGAGACAATAGCCCAGATCTAAACAATAAACAAACTGAACAAATCTAAACTAAGGTGGAAGAGTGATGATAACACCTCCTTTTTTTTTTCTTTAATTGCAATGAAAACTAATGAACACAGTATAGTTAGAATTAGGATTGTTAAAAGACACAGAGTTCTGTTGAATTTGATTGTCTTTTGTATTCTTAAAATGACAAAAAACAGGGATTGGAACACTCATCAATTAATATTATTCAGAAAACTGTTTGGTTTTTTAAACTGAATTCATGCTTTTGCTTTTTAAATGCAGAGCCACTATCATATTCACTGTATTTTAATGAACATTTTTTTCCTTTTTTATTTTTCATTAATAATCAGAATGGCTGTAAAATCTTTTTTCTTACAGCTACCTTCAAGACTTTTCATATGGAGTTGATCATGCAGATCTTTCTAAAATCAGTCAAGCTAGGGACCCATTCCTTAAGTAATTCTTACTTTTGTTGATTGTCCTTGACTATGTGTAATAGGTGTTGCTACTGAAAAAGAATACAGACAAAACATGGATATGAGAAACCCTTTCATCTGATTGTATAATAGAAAATGTGGCTCAAAAGACAATAAAAGATCAGCATGGTGTAAATATTCTTGGGCTTACTGTTTTGTGCAGTAGAAAGCATGACTGAAGTTCACTACAGATGGTATTTTTTGAATAGTCCTTTTCTAGTTTATTTATCCTTTTATCTGTCTGTTTAGCAGAACTTCAATACTTCCTGACATGTAACTTCATAGACTAGCTATGAATATAGAAACAATAAGTTTCTGAGGTAAAAATGATGGATCTTCTAAGCAATTGAATTTCTGCAAAGGATGCACAAGTTTCTTTTTGTCTAAATCACATCTGAGTTTGACCCCAAGACTTTTGATCCATAAAAAACTGCTTGCATTTGATCCACAGTCTGTTACAACTCCCCAACCTAACAAAGAAGAGCTATAGGTGAGATACGTGCTAAGCCATGAAACTGCAACTCAAAGGAATTCTGGGTGTGAATGGTACTATGGCAGTGCTTAAAAGCCTCTGTTCTAGAGAAAGATAAATGATAGGATTTGTGCCTCTTTTCAAACCAAAGTCTAAAGGAAAATATGTTGGTTTCTCTCAAGAGGTTTCATTCTCCTATAGTTAGGGGAATTGATGGTTATAAAAATCAGTGAGGACAGGAAGGAGGGCCACAGCACACTCATCAGGGAGATATAGACAGTGGTATTTGTATTCCTGGTGCCAATATCCAGTAAGAAGTGAAAAAAAAACCACATGCCAAGCCTTTATTTATTGTGCTGTTTCCAGACTTAATGCATAAATCAGTGAGCACAGCACATTGATAAGGGATAGAAATCATTAAAGGCGTGATTGTAATCAGACAAGAAACTGTGAAAACACTACGTGGTATTTCATACTGGCTTGCCTTCAAAGGCATCCCTATCAAATCTACTTCTATTTGATAAGTTTCACTGCTGAGCCTGTATTCCTAACTTGGGATTTCAGCTATGTTAGTTTTATTTCATTCATACCTGCACAAGGTTGGTAGCTGAGCAGAGGATGTGTTAAGAATGTACCAACTTCCTCTTCCTCCTGTATCTTTGTCTGGAACACTGTCCTTAATAAAAAATGTGTCTTTTCACCTAAATTGTGATGCGACTATGCAAAGCCTTTGTTTTGTCATTTAGTGAAGAAAATAATGCATTTAATCTACTCTTTAAACACAATATAATTATTAAACAAGAACTGGAGGAAGGCAAACAAACATATCACATATACACAGTAATTTTTATAACTTTTAAGCTAATTCAACTTCTGGTTTATCCAGTTTTATCAGAACCAGGACAAAGGTATATGTGCCACAAAGTTTGGAAAGGTTGAGTAAGGTGTCCTCTGCATTTTTTTGTTCAGTCTAATTTCAGTGTATTGCAATGTAATCTGTGATAGGGCTCCTCAGAGTACCCAGAGTCAAAAAGGGTAAGAGTTATGCACAGAGATGTCATTCACAAATGGCTGCAAATCTTTGTCATGGCACTTGGGTGTATGGGAAATATCTATGATAATATCGGACAGCTGAGTACAGACATAGTTACAGTTCTTCTTTTTGGAGCTGTACAGGGTGCAGGGGCTGCAGAGGCTCTGTGTGGGGTGGCCAGGGCTGTCCTGTGCTGGACACAGTCATTTCCAGCCGGTTCCAGCTGGTTCCAGACAGTTCCAGCTGGCTCTGACCCACCCACGGCACAGCACGGCTGAAACCACAGCCAAGGGGGCACTTCAAGGGGTGCATGTGTAAGAAAATGCCATGGGGAGATGCTGGGAGTGGAGGGAGGAGCAAAAAAGAGTAAAAGTCAATAGAGGGAACAAAAAAGTGAGGAAAGGAGGAAGATGAACAATCACAACACAGCATCAGAGAGTGCTGGGGCAAAAGAAGGGATAAGGATGGAGGTGCAGAGAGAAACTGCTGCCTCCTAAGCATAATGCCCCAGTGCCACTGGCTGCCTTATGGAGGGACTGAGGGTTATGTATAGTGATATAAAGAGGGGAATAAGAGGTACGTGAGGTGATGGAGAACCTGGGAAAATAAATAAATAAATAAACATTGATATTAATTAGCAATAATTGAAGCTAATTTCATAAAGTTTAATGGATTTTGTCCACCACAGTGATTGGTACTTGTCTCCTGCCTTTACTCCCTGTCTTTACTCCAATCCAGAAACTTTCTCATTCTTGTTCTCCTGTTTTCACCCTGTCTCACTGAAGAGGAGTGTAAGAAAGCAGCTGGGTGGGGGGTTGCTGTTGGCCAAGGCACGCCCACCACTGGCACAAATTTTTTATCTGCTTATAGCACCAACATGTAGCAAGGGCAAGAAAATAATTTGTGTATAAATATTGATATAGCTCTGCATATTTTTATATATACTATAGATATGGTTAAGGAAAAATGAGATTGTTAATCCCAGTCTATGTCTCTTAAATCTGTAGAACAGTTTTCCAAATATTGCTACAAACAGGACTAATTTATTTATGTTTTATTAGAACCAATAGAGGAAAGCAGTAACACATATCCATAAAAGAAGTTAAATTAGGGGTTTTGTTTTGGTTTGTTTGGTTTTGTTTGAGTTTGGGTTTGGGGTTTTTTGTTTTTGTTTTGATGAGTTTGTTATCACATGTTCAGTATAAATTAAATTTATGTTGATTTTGGATGTGCTTAAGTCATAGTTCTAGCTGCAAGCATACTTGCCAATAAAGAAAAAAGAAACAATAAAAAGGATGAACTTTGAAGCAATTGTAAATGCAAATGAATATTTTTTGAATTTGTGAGTAATGTCCAACGAAGTAGAAGAAACATCCTAGAATCAGGGCAGAGATTTAAACTAAGAAACTAAATATAAACATTAGCTTTGATTGGGCATTGGACAAAATCTCTTTAGAGAGGCATAATTTTATGAACAATTATAGATATCTATTCATCCTTTACCCAAGAACAAAACAAATTTTATGCATTTAAGGTCTCCATAGTAATATAAAAAGAAATAAATAATTCAAATAACTGGAATACTGATCCATTTATTCATATTAATTTATATTTTTGAATATTTAAAGTGTTATTATTTTCTATCCTAGACAATGCAACTGCTGTTTCCCTTGTTTCATAAAAATATTTTTTATCAAAATTATACTGTCTAATAGAAAGGTAACATCATAGCGATAATGATGAGAAAAAGTCAACTTTATAGTAATTATTTCTATGAAAATATTAATATATTCATTTTTCTGTTTGAAGATTTTATTCATTTGTTCATTCATTCAATTTGGCTTTAATACTTTTAGTGTCACTTTGAATCTAGGAAAAAAAGCTAGATATTTTATTATGTTTTTCTTGACTAAAAAAATGTGCAGATGGTAAGACCCAGAAAGAGATTTTGTGTAAAAGTTTTTCCAAAGTTTTTAACATACAATAGTAGTTTACTTTCTAGTTATTAAAAAAATATATTATTTCTTAGGTTATTAACTCTAAAGGTGTGCATTATTTAGGTACTGTGACAGCAATTATGATTTTTAAGTAAATATTTTTTTTATTTAGAGGTGAAGCAAATTCAGTAGAATAAATAACTGTGTGAAGTACTGGATCAGAAGACACACAGAAATCCTGTGCAAATGAAATTTATTTCAGATATGAAAGAGTGGATTCAATCAGAAAGAATGTTGAAAAAGTGGCCTGTTCTGAAAGGTGTTAATGGTCAGACATATATTAAACAGATGACGATTATGTTTGATCATGGTTTTTTGAATCAGTTCTCCAAAGCTCAGGTGACTGTAGTTCATAGAACTTTTAAACACCAAATAGTTGCAACTGCACCAGTTCTGTCAAGCACTTTGTCAGCCAAGGAGTGGAGGTTTACTTCTGAACCTGGTTTGGAGGCTTTGATACTCATGGCAAGAACCATCCGCTGAAGGAAAGGGCTGCTTAGAGAAGTGTGTTTAGAGAAACAGAAATTAGTGCTTCTCTGAGATGAGACTGTCTTTTTGTGTACCCACAGAAATCAAATCTAGTACAGGCCAAGTAAAATTCTTGGTACATAATTTTGGAAAAAATAAAGCAACACAAATAAAACTTTGGTTTCAGCCTAGAATGCTGTAGTACTCAGTAAGACACCACTCATAAGGCCTGGTCTGATCTCTGCCTGCATGAGTTTACATTTAAACATTAAACATGTACCCCATTCAGTAGTAGGTAATTTATCTGATGCTGCACTGCACTTAGTTATTGGTTCTCCAGCAGCAGCTGACAGTTGTAAGAAACAGCTGATTTGCTGTAATCATGCTTACTTGCTACTGATTCCTAAGACTGAGTTTCTTAACTAACATCCAGATTGCAATTAAGAAGTTCAGGATCTGCAGAGGTACTGGCTTTCCCATCAGTACTGCTGCTGGAGGGTGCAGAGAGAAAGCTCAGAGTGCAAGATGTGATATCTCCTTTTAAACTCAGCTCTGCTAAGAAAGAGCTTGCACATGTGTAGTTACTGTAGAAACTATAGGAGAAATCTCATGGTTTTACCTGTTATTTTCCATCAGTTATGAAAACTATTACATTCTGTTAACAGTATTTATTTACCTTGTGAAATTTTTATACACTGAAAACTTGCTGAGTAGTGCAGATAACCTTAAAACCAGAATCTGTTACAGAACCTAAGATGGCTACAGCGTTCTTAGCAAATCTACTGTTGTGCTGGGAGGACAATCCAAATGCAAGAACAAGTGCATTTAACAGTATTTTTGTTGTATCTCTATTATTCAGTAAAACAGAGCAGCAACTAATTTGTCTGAGAAGCCCATGTGGCACAGCACACTTTTACCTCAATCCTCCAAGAGCCACGCAGACATGGCCATGTTGGGTCCAGGAAGCTGTTCACAGCTTATGTTAATATCCATATTGGGCACAGATTATCCAGACTGAGCTGCCTGACCAGCATCAAATCTGTGCCAGGGACCAACTCAACAATTTAACAGTACAACAAATTCCTTTTCTGTTGTTAAGCCTGTACCATGGCTCTGTTCAGTTTATTTGTATAGATGTAACCTCTCCATACACTTTATTCACCTTTTCTAGTTCACTAGAAGATGTCTTACCATTTCATACTGTGTAAGAGTGCAACAGAATAGCATTGTGTCTGTCTAGGAATCTTTTTTGACAAGGCAAAAAGAATGTGTCCATGGAAACTACATAATCTCATGGAAACACGAAATTTTTCACAGTAGACAGATAAAAGAGTTTGTAGCTAAAAATGAGGGAATAACCTTCTGCACTCAATGCTAGTGAGACTTACCGAGGGAATGGATGGCCAGTATCAAACCTTGCTGCCTAATACCACATTAAAAGTAGTTACCCCCTCAATACAGGCATTGACTGTTGGCCTTCTGCTTGTTTTAAAATTAATATAAATTACAAGTCTTCTAAAACCATCACTAGATACTGTGCATTGCCTTGTAAGTGCAAATATACCTTCACTAAAGACCCTTCTGGGGATCGGTTAGTCTGAAAACACCCTTGAATCTAGGTTGTTAAATTACCTGGATAAGAATGAAATCCAAAAGAGAAAAAAAAAAGTACTTTAAAAATAGCATTGGTATCAAAAAAAGGAGAAAAATACTCTCACTGGATGAAAATGTATTCAGAATACTTAAATTTAGATAGGAAACCAAGGTAAAGGTTAAGAAAAATAAAAATAAAAGAGTTCAAATATTTAAATTCTGAGATTATTGTAAATCAGTTTCCAAAGAAAAGATAAGAATATAAAATATAAATTCCTTTAAATATATGTATATAAGGTTCAGAAGTATAGATATTAACATGACACATATAGGAAAATTCTTGGAGTATATTATCAAGTAAAAGGACAGTGGAAATGGAACACAATAACTTTTGCTAAGATAAGGTGATAGTTTGAGAGAGCATTGATCCAAATCCATAACTGTTGCATAAAATTTGTATTAAAAATACATTATGGATTAATTAGTTAAACTTCTGTAGCACTATAATTTATAATGAGAGCTGAGATAGATAATCTTAATTTCTCAGGGGTCTGAGATCATCCACATCTAAACTAAATATGCAAGTTTCAAGTAACTTCTCTTTTAATAGCTACTTGTTTTAAAATATGAAGGTAGAGCCTCAATAACAGGTTTTTTGCCAAGTCTCTATGAGAATAGTACACTCTGATAAATTCTAAAGTAGTTCAAACAGAGTATTTTTTCTGTGATTCCCAGCTCTTCAAAGAATAAGCCTTTCCTGACCTGAAAGCTCTCTGTATAATAAACTAGCCAGGTTTTGAGGGAGCCTGTGGCAGTGGAATGTGGTTATAAGAGGTCACCTTCATAATATGGAAATATCCAAAGTTCAAAATCAGTTTGAGCAGCAAAGAAAGTCTTCCAAAAATCCCTTACCTTATTAAATCTGTGAGTGGAAACTGTTCTCCCCTTCACAGTAACCCACTCAGGGATAAGGAATATTGGCATGGTGATGAGGTAGAAATAGTTTCCCCAAGGCATTCTCAGCAATATTCTTTATACAATGTGAATATTCTGGAAAAAAAAATCTCAGTTAAAATAAGGATTGTCCTATATTTATACACCTGGCAATTTTTAAAAATACAACAGTATCTGGAAATTAATATTGAAAATCCACATAGGTGGCAAAAAATATAAGCCTAAATATAATGTAAAAGCATAAATATAAGTTTTACTGTCAAGTTAAATGTCTGGGTCTTGTACAATAGTTTTTTTAAGAGTACCTACATAATAAACAGTAAAATAAATCGTCCTTATCCTCTCATTGCCAAAATGATCTAAATATGCCAGTAAGGATGCGTACATGTGTGAAGAAATCCCTTATATAAAACAGATTTTCATGGTAAAAGAAAAAGTATTGAGAAAAGTGATTTAAAACTACCAGAATTTCCACTTGCTTGTAAGGATTATGTAGTTCCTATTTTCTTGTGCTTATTTTATGTGCATCCTCATCCTTATCTTCCACTTCACTATGTTGGAGTTGTCATTATGGAAAATATCTCTTTTCTAAGTCTGTTGCAATCTTGCAGGATCTGAGATGAAATTGTGAGGCATGTTCCATCCAGTTCTTGTTACTGCTGCGAAGATATAAGATTTAAATGTAGTGAAACACACAGATGATGGTCAGTAGACTTTACTGCTTTATTAAGGCTGTCTTTTAGCTCAAGGACAGTAGAAGCAAAACAAGAAAAAAACAGCAACTTGCAACTCTCCTTAATATCAAATATACTTAAGGTTCACCTGTGGAAACTCAAGGCAAATAGGCAGCATAGATTAATTCAAGAGAAGAGGAACTAATGTCAGAGAAGGGTGACCACTGCACAGGGCTATAGAGCAGGTCAAAAGAGAACCCAGCAGAGGGAAAAGGTATGAGGTTGTTAGTTTGCATTGTTTCAAATCAGGACAATTTCGTTTTCTCAATTATGATTTATAGCACTCCATATAAGAGAAGAATTAGAACTTCTGCCTGTTGATCTCTAGTGCTCTTTCTTAATATTTTAAAAATAATTATTTCAATCTTAGCTTCTGTGCAACAGAGCTCCAAGTCAATGTACTGTCCTTCCTAGGACAAGCTTTGCCAGAATGCCAGACTCCACTGAGCTCTCATGGTTTGACATCATCAATAGGATTAAGTAAAAAATAACTCCAGTTAGTTAAGATGGACTTGGCCCTCTAATTTTTTTATTCTCAATTTAGCCATACATGCCACAAAAACAGATTCTTTGATGTCAACTTGGGTTCTCTTCTGTGGAGCAACTTATAAGTCTGAACCTTGTGTATGACCACAAAGGAAAAAATAATTCCCATCTCTGATCAACACTTGCAAGCCATAAAGGTGAAGTTTATCACACAAAATATTCAAAAGATTTAGTTATCTGGACAATACATCTTGATACACTAGAGAGATCCCTTATCTCCCTGGAGGTGCTAAAACTGCAAAAGTGAAAAATCCTAAGAACAGATACTTGCATTTAATGAAAATGTACTAATTCTGATTCTAGCTACCTCCCTTCTCCCTTGTGTTAGCCTATTCATTTCTGCTAGTATCCAAATTATTGTGCACCAAACACATAAATATAAAAACTTTATTCAAATATATCAGAATTGTTCTGCTAGGAAGTCCGTGGGGCATTAAGACATTCAGGGTAAAATAAAGAATAGTCAAAAAAGATAATACAGTATTAATTATATTCTTTATCTCTTTGTTAATGTGGAAGAAACTGAAGAAGTTGCTGTATTAGAAACCTTTACAGAGAACTGAGAGAAGGTGTAGGAATAAAATGCTTCTGGAAGTGAAATGCTAAAATAGAAGCTATGAAGCTTATTTATAGAATGAAAAACAAATCCCCAGGTCCAGGATATACATCCTTATGAATTCTAATGAAATAGAGGAAGAGACCTTTGAGGAATCAAAACTCATCTCATGTTCTTCCTTCACTAGCCTGTCCCTTTTCCATTCTTATTCATTTGTAAGATTGGGAGATACTGTCAAACTACACAAAATTGTGCTGAGGTATTTACTAATTCCCAATAAATCTTTTTTTGTTTTGATTTAATTGACTGAATCATTTTATGTAATAATTCTCTTCTGTAAAAGTCATTAAGACTTTCACCTCAAAATGGTGAACATCAGAAACAATGGCTGAAGAAGGCAAATATTGAGGCAGTTTCAAGAGTTATGTAAGAAGTGTCAAGATGCCTACCCCCTCCTTTGAAAAACTAAGATAAAATAACCTTTAGATAAAGTTACTCATGACAGAGTCCTTGTTATACTAGTAATTACAGTCAGATTTTCTTTCGCTCTACACAATTTCTTTTTTTTTTTTTTTTTTTTAGTAACAACTCTTAGAATGAGTAGCTATGAAGTAAGTCAGAGTCAGGAAGGAGTCCAAAGCTATTCTAAATAAAAATTCATTTTAAGAGACTTCAGAAAGAATTCAGGCAAAAAGAAATCAGATGATGATAGGCACAGAAAACTAATTAAATAATACACACCGTGTAAAAAAGTTGGAATATCTTGCTAAGTAATAAATATACAGCTATATGAACACTGCCGTAGTCTAAAAGTTTGCAAAGATATATTTGGCAAAACTCTGTGGTAAGGGGCATGATGTTCCTTGCAAATTCTTGTCAGGCTGAACAAAGATACCAGACAATATGTCAGGGAACTTTTATGCTTTTATTGTATAATCTGCTTAACTCCAACAACTAGCCCACTATTTAGACTCAAGCCCTTAAATTTGACAGCACACTTCAAAAACCTTTCAACTCTCACAACATACTTCTCAAAGGTGCTGATTATCAAGTTACAACACACCACTTCTCAAGCTCCCCACTCTCCAAAAAAACTTCAGTAAGGAGTATGGGGTGGAATAAGATAGCCATGCTTTGCCTAGAGAAAGCAAGGCAGGAGAGAAATAAAAGTGAAAAAATAAAAAAAAAGAGGACAGAGAAGATCACTAGCCCTTAAAACCTGCATTGGTCTTGCTGTGTGGATGGTCAGAGCTAGTATAGTGAGACAATAAAAGTGAAAGAGGAAGAGAGGAAAAAGAGCGAGGGAGATGGATCCGCTTCTTTTATAGTTAATGTCATAGGTTCAGCCAGATGAGCCTGGGTTTGAGTTTTGGAGTTCAGACTAGGCCTGACAGTTGTCAGGTGACTTGAGCTGGGCCGAGCTGGCTGGCA
>JAWWLZ010000610.1:0-12758 GCA_035041345.1 Poliocrania exsul | reverse complement strand
CTTCCTTCCGTCCTTCCTTCTGCACTTCCGCACTTCCGCACTTCCTTCCGCACTTCCTTCCACACTTCCTTCCGCACTTCCTTCCACACTTCCTTCCTTCCTTCCGCACTTCCTTCCTTCCTTCTGCACTTCCTTCCGCACTTCCTTCTGCACTTCCTTCCGCACTTCCTTCCGCGCTTCCTTCCACGCTTCCTTCCGCGCTTCCCTCCGCACTTCCTTCCTTCTACACTTCCTTCCTTCTACACTTTCTTCCTTCCTTCCTTCTGCACTTTCTTCCTTCCGCACTTCCTTCCTTCTGCACTTCCTCCCTTTCTTATCTAGTTACAAATCTGGAGAAACAGGTCAAAAGATTTAGAGAACCAAGAGAGTGAAACAAATGAGTACTAGGAGCCACTAGAGCCATCCTGGATAGGAGAAGTGAAGGTCCTCGGACACTTAGGAATTCCAGGACTTCATTTGTAGACTGAAATTCAAAAAAAATCCTCATTTATAGAGTGAAGTTCAAACAAAATTGCTCTATAAAACATAGTAAATACACATCAGTGCTGATTTAAAATATATGTCAAATGCATGCAAATTCGAAGAGAGGACATTTTTTGGTAAAACATTCCAAAAATACTTCAATAGAACTGTTACATTTTATGTCCTAAGTGCAACACCTAAATGGACATTTATCAAGGGTATAGTACAAAGAGTTTCTGTTCTTTGCTCTTAAGGACAGTAATAATGAAGGGGACAACTTTTATTCTGCAGATATTAATGGAGCAAGCTAAGCAGGTGAACTATTTTTTTTCTTTTCTTTTGTTGTTTGTTTTTTTTTTTGCACTGACCATGGCTTAGTCGTATGGCAGCTTTTGCGTCAAATTCGAAAGTTACTCACATACCAGTCATGTATAATTACATGTATATAATATATGTATAAATACATGATTACAGTTAAATATACCATCTGCAAAAAAACCCAAACCAAAACAAACCTCTCACTCATGATGTTTACAAAGCAACATAAACATCACTACCAGGCAAGCACAGTGCAAATACATCCTGGACAGAACTACAGTGTGCTATTCCAATGCGATATAACAAACCTAGGAAAAAAAAATAAAGCAGTGTACCTTATAGTCTGGTTGCACTTTTTCACCAGTGGCAAGGGCTGAGGTTTTGTGTTGACACTGTTTATGAATAGAACTCAAATAACCCCACTTTACTGTTACATTTAACTCTCAGAGCTATTTCTTACATGCTTTCTTATGTGATTCATAGGATTTTTTTTTAATATAAAGGTGCCATCACCATTTATAACTTTCAACACTTAAAAGAAAGAAACTCCCAACATTACATGAGTTGTCAGATCACAAGAAGAATATTTCCATGAGTTTACTGTGAGTATAATGTAGCAATTAAGATCACTTTGTGCATTCCTCATAATACATTCCATTTGCAAGCAGATTTCTTGATTTGTGTTAAGAAAAGAAACCTGTTCAATTTAAAAAATAATGTTTTTCCCTTTTCTTGTGTAACATGTTCATAGTTGAAAGTAACATTGAAGACATTATCCCTTATACACCAAAATCAGAACCTATAACCAACAAGCCAAACTAATGGTGGATGCCATCTCTTTTTCCCATTAACACAGGAGATCCCATCAGTCCAAATGAGTTGAATACATTGTGCATTGTGTGATGCATAACAGAAGGATAGAAAAGGAAGATATTTTGCTTTACATTCACTACAAAATACCACTATGAAATATATAAATGGTTCTCTGCTTAACACGGCAGCTTCTGTTGCTGAATAAGCAGGTTGTGCTTCTAACTAGGGTTTTACTGTGGTTGATGGCTTCATTCCTAGGTATAATTAATGGCGGTAATGAACACAGAGGACATGAATGCAGAAATGATCATTATGACTAACATTTACCCTAGGGAGCAGTTAATCTACTGTATTATTTCTTCTAGCAGAGTTGCCTAGGAAATAGAAATACAAACTTTTAACTCAGATAAGCCTTTTGGTTTGCAGAAATGCTTTGGCTAGCTTACCAGAAATTAATTTAGATGTCATAGACCTAGGTCTATTAGGTTATAACTCCCTTAGGCAGTCTAGTGGTAAAATGAGGTGGATGGCAAATGAAAGTAAAATTTGGATTAGTGTGAATTGGGGTACCCACTCTGAAACATGAAGTTCTATCCCAGTAAAAAGCTACAAAATATATGATGTGTTAAAATATGGTCTAAAAAGGGCAAAATTGTTGTTTCTCTATTTTATTGGTTCTATAATACTCTTTTTATGCTCTATAATGTTGTGTCAGCTTCACTTCTCATTTAGTTCATACTATTCCTCTATTTCAGTATAACTCCGTGCTGCTGTTTCTAAGTCTTCCCTTGTAACAGCATCTACAGTCAACTTTGAATAGACATGGATTTGTTTTCTGCATTCACTTCACCCACCCCCCACGGTAATACTAATTGTTTTAACATTCTTCTCCTTTGTGGACAGGCTCTTATTTTCACACTTTATTCTCCTCTTCCTCTAAGTCATGCTATAACACATCCATTGCTTGGTTATGTGTGAGACCTGAGATGTTAGGCTCTGACACCAAGCTGTCACACCAGCATGCCTCACAAGCCACATCACCAACTAGTTAGGCTACTATGCTCTCTGTGGGTTCCCAAGGACCCCTGATTCTCATTCAGAGACAGATTTTTGGGGGGGGGGGGGGGGGGGGAAGAATTATAATGTGTGTAAATACTGCGCTGATATTTTTAAAGTGTGCATCAGTAAGCTACTTTTTCAAGCCCTGGCTAAGCCAGAGGGAGGAAAAAAAAAATGGTTCACAAAATAATTGATCTGATCTGAACTACTGGTTTGTTTGGTGGGGAGAAGGCTGTGTTTGTTTGTTTGATTGATTTTTAATAATCTACAATTTAAGTCTTTTGGGAGGCAACAAAGAGAAAACAACTCTGTTGAATGATGTCCTGTATGGGAAGATTAGGCAATACCTACTCAAGTAAGTTTAGCACTAGAAGCTTTATTCTTTTTGGCATTTAATCCCAGGGACTCAGAGAAGCAAGATAGTTTCATGTGAGAATATGTATGTCCCTATGCATAGCTGCATAACTGATTTAATTATACGACATGCTACACTGCAATCTTCTGGGGTGATGTGGATATGTCTGACACATTGTAGGAGTTAACAGAACACATCTCATAATAAAAAGGAAAAAAAACCCAAACTAATGTGGGCAGAAGGGTGGAATTCCTCTTTACTAGCTTTAGGTTGCCAGTTGTTACCTAAAAGTACTTTTGGCACTGCAGAAAAGCAGACATTTTAGTGCCATATTCACCTGACCTATTTTCTCTGTCTACTTTATTATGAAATAAATCACATCTAAAGAGTTCAATGTCTTTTTTGAGAACCCATGAGACAGCTCCTTTGTGTGCATATGTATTTTTTCAGATCAAGTTTTAATGACAATGGACAGACAAACCTGATTTGATTGAGTTTGTGTGGAAATTATTCCTACTTGTGGAGGAATACCAGTGAAGGAGAATGGGATGTGATGGACAGCAGTGACACAACCCGTAAGTGGAATTTTAGTGTTACATAAAAGGATTTAACAAAAATAACCCTCACAGGAAAAGATGGAAAGAAAATACGGGAATCCTCCCAAACCAGCATTCAACAGACACTGAGTGACTCTTCAAAGGCAGTGACCATAGTGAAACAGTGAACTGAGTGAAACAAGGGTCTCTTTTTAAACGAAACAAGCTCAGTGAGAAGTTACATAAAAAAGTAGATATGTATGAGAGCCCTAAAGGCCTGAGGAGAATAAGGGCATGTATGTATATATGTAGTGAAAGTTAAAGCTCTACTCAACTAGAGCTTCCAAAGTGGATGCACATATCTTTATCTGTTACTTGGAGGAGTAGATATTATTTATCCAGACAGACTAGCTGAGGGATTGATCTCTCACATTGCCGGAGGTGGGAGGCAATGGTAGGTGCGGTGTCCGAGGAGGAAACTTAGACAGCTGGGTTTACTTAGCCTTTAAAGGAAATCTGCCTATTGCAACTTTCTGATGCTATTGTCACTTGCAAGAGCTTTCACTGAAGCCATTTGTTTAATTTGCTAACAGGATCTGCATTGCTGAGTTAAGGTATGTTTCTGGAGAACATGATTGACCAAGGAACAACTTAAAATGCAAAGATGGTATTAAAGCTCCTACAGTTTGTCATTGTAATTTTCCATCTTTTTCTATTGTTATTTCCTTCTTATGGATGTGAACAAAAACTGTAAAGCTTCTGATAGTGGTTAGTCAAAAAGCCATTGGTGATTCATAGGAGCTGGCAGAAAATATTAAGAGAGAAATAATTAAATATCTGAATCTGCAGGAGTGAAAATGACACTGTATGGCATTGACCATGTGGTCACAGGACATGTGTTAACAAGAACTTTGCAAAGTGCAGAGTTTTTTTGGCAACATACTTCAAAATTTCTCATAGTTCCAGATGAGAGTGAAAATATAGTGTTTTAAGTTCATTCCTGTCATGGTTTGCTCTCAGCTGAGAGGTGAGCCCCATGCAGCTCCATGCTCACTCCCTTCTGATAGGATGGGGAATAGAATCAGAAGGGTAGAAAACTAAGGGGTTAAGATAAGAACAGTTTAACAGGGAAAGTAAAATCCAAGTATGCAAATAACACAAAACAAGGAATTAATTCACTGCCTCCCATGGAGTGCTGGTTTTGGCTGGAGTAGAGATAATTTTCTTCACAGTTGCTGGTATGGAGCTATATTTTCAATTTGTGCTTAGTGCAGGATTGACTAATATAGAGTTTTTTTGTTATTGCTGAGCAGTGCTTACACAGAGCCAAGGACTTTTCTACTTTCCATACTTCCACACTTGCAAGGAAGTTAGGAGTATATGGGAGGCTGGGAGGAGACACCGCCAGGACAGGTGACATGAACTGACCAAAGGGATATTCCATATCCTATAGTGTCATGCTCAGTATATAAAGTGGAAAGAAGAAGGAAGAGAGAGGACATGTTTGGAATAATGACATTTGTCTTCTTAAGTAACAGTTATGTGCTATGGGGCCCTACTCTCCTGGAGATGGTTGATATCCTTAATTAAAAACCCCTAATAATTCTTTGGTAATTCTTTAATTCTATTAAATTTTAGGGTTTCTACTTCTTCCAGGTAATTATCAATGTATTTCTTTCTCAGACCTATATCCGTAAGTTTTTCTCATGTTACTGTGTTCTTCCTTTATATGAACAGGATAATGCTTCTGTTTGCCATTTTCATTATATGGTGCCACTTTTTGTCAATCATGAGGATAACATATCTTTTGGTTTAAGATAGTTATTATTATTACTATGCTCTTCAGACATTAAGACAGCTCCAATGACAACTTTTAGCCATAGCCTCTTAGACCTATACCTTGATTGACTGACATGAGAGAAATTCAGTAGATTTCCCTCTGTTTTTTTGACCAGGAACAGCCAAGTCCCAGAGAAAAACTATTTTTTAGTCAACTTCAGCATATGTATGGACATGTATGGGTTAGGTAGAATCTAGGTCTCTTTGACAAAGTACTAAGCTTTCATTCTTCCATAGAGGAAAGTATGCATTTTACTGGCTAATACCAACAAAAATAGAATTTTACCTCTTCTCAGAGGAGCTGAAAGAAATCTGAAGAATGGCATTGTATATCTTTGGCATCTAAGCACTGTTTCGTTACTTTTTATTTTATGCAATGAATTCTTAAGATGTCCATTCAAATGAAAATGTAACGGATTTTAATGTATGTCAAATGTGTCTTTTTCCAATATAGTTAATATTATGGACAGTAGCTCTAGAGTACTGTAGTTTATTTAAATTTGATTTTATTCAAGAGGAAATTGAGAAATTTGCATTTAAATGCACTGTAATAGGAAAACATACACAATGGATTCTGCATTCAGTTTCATGGGGGTGAAATCTTTCTGGAACTTCAGTTAACTTGCGCAATTCTGTAGGTGGAAATAGCAATGCCCATCAGACCATTAGTGTTCTGACTTTTCTTTAATTGCAGTTTTTGGAAATGAAATAATGTAATTAAAAACACTTTCTTGTGACTATGGATTCTAAAATATTATATCTGCTGAAATCTCTGGGACTTTTTATGTTTATAGTGTTTTCATTCTGAAGTCATGACATTGCCAACCACTTTATAAGCTCTTTACCAAAGTCAAACATTTTCAGAATGTCAAAAGCTCTTTTTATTAGCAGAATGAAGTTTCAAAAGAAGTGAGCTCCAGAGATTCAATTAACTGTTTACAAAATTATTGCTAATTGAAAGGATTTTCCCCAGATTATGTCAGAGCCATTAATATGAGATCTGCTAAAAGCATATTTAAAAATTATTCAAACATTCCCTAACATTTCTTATTTTTATATTTTTAAAGAGTTAATCATCAACACAAACTTTAAAAATTAAAAAAATATTTAATTATACTGTTATGTCCAGGAGAAATGAAGTCTGAAATTAATGTTCAAAGAACTATCATAACTTTCATGCAATGGAGAAAAAACATAAATGTAGTTTAATAATAATATCAAGCTAACTTTCATCTTTGAGGAAGTGATTTTTGCTGACATGAAGTAGGAAGCATTACACAGATATATTGAATGGTATAAGCACCTTGCTTCTTTATGCTTATATTTAAAGAAATAGTGCTATTTCTTTCTTCCTTCTTCAGTGCAACTCTGAAATACTGCATAATGAGTTCAGGAAAAATATATTAGAGAATTGTACAGGATACATTTCTGCCTCAAGAGCTGCTGTCCAGTGTACTTTAATATGTCTAAGAAAAAAACCTTTAGAATGCTTGGAAATGCCAATAAGAACAAGCAAAATGTTTGACCATATATTTTTAAAATAGCTTTCTGCAAAGAGTTTTCTTTGCATTTACATTGTTTCACAGTGCAGGTGCTTAGAAATTTAAGGGGGAAGAAAAAAAACTAAGTTAATTATCTTTCAGTGTCCTCAACCTAAAAAATTCAACCAGAAAATCCACAAAGCATCTGGTACACAAAACCTGACTTCACAGAAGCTTTCTTACTATTTCTTACATTTGGTGTACATTCCTAAAATAGAATAGATTCTTTGAGGGGTAAAAATAATTTGTAGTTTTGAGGATTCTATGTAGGGATGGCAAAACCAACTTATAGCCTTTGTTCCTTTAAGTAATAAGAGTAAGATCGAGTATAGAGTAGGCTTATGATTAACAAGCCCTCCTCTATATGGAAGTTCATGTCGAGTGTTTATATTCCTCTTAATAGCTTTAGACAAATTAAAGTGTCCATTAAATCTGGGTTTAATTTTTGCTTCCAGAATATTTTTTTTCCCCCTAAAATCAAATTTAGGTGCTATGACTACATGCACTTTCTATACCTAGAATATTTTTAACTATCTTGCTGAAAAGAAACTTGAGAGTTTTTTCTTCAGTCTCGGTAATATGCAGCATTATAAACTATCAGGAATCAGGTTCATTTCACAGTATTTATTAGAGGGCTGGCTTTACTTGACAGTGAAGACAATATCTTAGAACAAGTGTATTATCTATCTAGATTTACTACTCTGGAAATACCTATTTACTCAACCTCTGTGGTGGTGCTGGTAGAAAAGAAATCGTTTCGCTATTATTTTCTCTCTAGAAACTTCTATCTCTTACCATGTTTTATATTAGAGTGAGGAGGTTTGAACTGGTGAATTAGTGTTATTAAGTATTGAAAATAAATTCAGAAAAGGTAATCTTATAATTTAATTTGCAGATTTGAAAAGCAGGTAAGGGTTGCATTTTTTAAAATACAAGTTAAATGAAGCTGTATAAGTTGATTTAAAGCACTGTAAAATTTAGATATTTTCCTGTCTTTCTCATTTTGAAAGTTGGTATCTTGTTTCATAATAGTTTTCATCTCTCTTCATTAGCATAGAACAGATGTTGAAACCTTTATCAAATCTCAGTGACTTTTCCTCCCCTCCTGTACAGGTATTTTGATATGTCTTGCTACATATCCACCTTTTTCTTTTATCATAGAATCATTGAGATTGGAAAAAAATGTCCAAGATCATCAAACCCAATCTTTGACCAGACACTACAATGCCAACTAAACCATAGCATTAAGTGCATGAATTAAATACAAAATTACTTAAGATTAAGATATCAGTGAATAATAGCTCTAGCATTTTTAGCAAGAATATGAGAGATTGCTACCAACTCAGTTTTCAAAGGGAAAAAGATCTTTCTGTTCTGCTGGAAATGTTGACAGTCACTGCTACCTGCACACGCTTCCCAAATTTGTGATAGTATACCAGCTAGTCTAAAAATAAAGTATAATTTTATATGAAGATTTGATAAAAAAGGCATGTGCCTGCTAATGAATCTTGATTTTACAACCCCTTTTACCTTCTAAATAGTTTGATATTTTATATATTCCTCTTTAAAGGGTGCTGAAATTACAGAAATTACAATTCTTCTGTATTTCAACACATAATCTCAACTAGAGTATCCTTTTTTAATTAACTAAAAGGACTTCAATATCGTCTAGTCTCTCTTCTGTAGTTTTTACTCAGTCTTTACTTGTGTAAAACTACCATTTTTACCTGTAATGAGAGCACTTGAACTGATGTAGGAGCTGTGATATCACGACTCCTTTATTAGCCATAAATATTCAGCAGTACCTCTTCAATACTCACACCTTTAAAAATGTGACTCACAGCATGATTTTGCTGATTTTGATATTGAACCACTTAAAAAACCCATTGAGTTTATTATTTTATTCCTGAGGTTCAAAGTAAAGGTGGAAGAATAATAGTTCTCTTTCAGTTTGATGGTTGAATTGCAAAACTGATTGGAAATTAATTCAAATGGAACTAAAAGATTTTTAGTATTACATTTGTCAAAGTGACCCCTGCTCTCAAAAAAAACCTCCCTAATTTTTCAGTCAACTTTATATTTTTATTCTAGTTTCCATAATTGGTAAGCAAAACCTATTAGCAAAAGAATAAAATAATTAAATAGGAAAAAATATAACTATGAAATGTTCAAAAGTTTATTTAAATTGTTTTGGTGTTTCTAAATGAGTATTTATTCTCTTTTGAAACCTCTTATAATGGTTTTCAGATTTTCTTCTGACTAACACTACTCAAAAGAAAACATGTAATGGTTAATGTCTTTTCAAATATCCACTTTTCTGGGAGAAAGAACTACCTTGCCTAGTGCTAGGAAAGCTCTGAAACTCTTATGCAGTATGAATGGCTTCCAATCCTGTAGAATTTGATCTTTCGATATAATGAGTAAGAATTTATGTGAGATTTCAATGTCTTCCCTGAAAAAAAAAAATAAACCCACAAATTTTTCATAAGGTTTAGCATGTAAACTCTCTAGTTTTCATATGAGGAAAGATAATACAGAAAAAAATACAGAGAAATGGAGCTAGCTACAATTATGTACAGAAGTCTAAAAATGTCTACAAAATAACCAAAGATTTGATGTAAATTAAGTTGTAGGATAGCATTAGACAGCATTCTGTTTCTTCAGCGTATACAGAAGTTCTTTCAGATCCTTGATCTGTTTACGGACACATCCTTTATCTAGGCTAGTAGAATTTTCTCCTAGGACTGTGAAAATCCATACTGCAAGAATTTACCCTAGGATTGAAACTAAATTACAAACTTTCCACAAAAAATTCCCATTTTCACAAAACTTTTCCATGAGCATAATCTTTGCTGCCTCTTTAGTGCTTGGAAATGCAAAGCTCACCATTTTTGTGGAGGTAGAAGGGGAATTAATGGGATGGACAAGGATGTGTGACACAGGGAGAACAGGTCCCACAGGCTGATAGTATTTTCTAAGAGCTGACCATCAAATGAATGAATGAATGAATGAATGAAAGCCCCACAAAACCTCCCCAAAACATAAAATTGCTTACTCTGATACCCAGTTTATATTCAAATTCAGTATCTGGCAATTTTAAGAAACTGTGCTTTTGATTTGGAAATATAGGAGGGTTTTGTTTTTGTTTTTGTTTTTTTACCATCTGATACTGTTCTCCACTAATCCCAAAGGCTATGAACTACTCTCTGTTATTTAGTATGATAAGCAGCTTAATATTTTAAATAATTGTTGTACTGTCCAAAACTGTCCATAATAATATGCATTGTCTCTTTCAATTTCTGATTTAATTTCTTAAATCTAAAATTCTTGAAGTTGTATCTTAACTTTCCAAACTTCCTTTATTTTTTTTTTCTTCTGTCTGTGCTTGAGCACATGTGAGTGTTTGTATGTGTGGTGATATTAACATGCTTAAACTGTCTTCTGCTTGTGAGGAAAATCTAGATCTCTGCAATAAGAAGTCTACAAGTGATTTGACTCATCATGCCATATAACTCCCTATAACCTTCCTCAAAACTTAGATGTCATGTAGACTCTGTTATGATTTTGTGATTTTTGCCTTTTGCCTCATGTGCTGTCTTATTTCATTAACAGCCTTGACTGAGGTGCTTTTGCTCTAGGAACCAAATTCTAGACTGTTACAAATTCTTATCTCTGTAAATCATATGAGAATTCCCTGAAATATTCATAGTTTATTTATATGTGTGTTGATGCCAGATAATCTAATCCTGAAAGTCCAAATATTTTTTTATTATTAAATTGTTCTGATATCAATTAAAATTCACCTGGAAGTACAGAGATTGGCAATAATTCTTTGTTACAGCTTACTCCTTTAGTATATCATCATTTGTTCATTTTTAGACAATTTAGCATTTGTAATGACAAAGAAAGAAATAGTTTAGAGTTCCCAGTAATAAGACAATACTATATTTATATCTAAGAACCAAAGGACCCATAACAGATGTTCTGAATTTATAAAGTTGCTGTCATGCTGGTGCAAAAAATCACATGGTATAAATTAAAGAGAAGCAATGCGTAGAAGCATCCAGTTTCTTTGGTGCATGGTTGCTCTGTTCCAAGCAAAAGTAGGTATTAAAATCTGGCACCACTTTAAACACTGGCCTTTTAGAGAAAGGACAGACAGTAAACATATCAGGTTTTGAAGTCTGATTTTTCTTTGTTGTTTTGTTGTTTCATAGCTTTTATTTGACAGAAAATACTCCCTCAGTGTGGCTCAAATTAACTGAAATTTTTAGAAATCCCCAAAATGCTATTTCAGTAAGAGAATGTTCAATCTTCAATTCTTTCAATCCTCAATTCTTGCCTCTTCCAGTTGCAAGCACTGGTGCTGCTTTGTAACTATCCAAGCAACTCAGACTCTGTAAGGTATCATTCACAATGCTAGTCATTAGAGGTAACTCTGTAAGAAGAGTATAGCATGAATAATTTACATTACTTTAGACACTAGGAATCTCAAACTCTAAACAGGACTTTGAGCCCTGTGAGCCATGCCACATCTAGCCTTGCCACTGCACCTACTTTGTTGACAAGACATTATGGTTATAGGTTGTCTGCACAGCTGCCCACTGTCATAGGAGAACTTGTGATACTAAAAATTATCTGTGATATTTAGCCGCAGTTGTATTTAGCTTCTTTCCTGTGTGCCATTGTTTGGTGGATGATGACAATAAGTCTGAAATTATGTGGGAAGAGAAATTGATTAATTCTGTTTCTTCAGCGTATACAGAAGTTCTTTCAGATCCTTGACCTGTTTACGGACACATCCTTTTAAGGAAAAAATTTTCTGTGGATAATGTTATAAAGTGATCTTTATATGTGTCCACATATTTGCCATTACTTCATAGTGGTAATGTAGTATCAAACCATTTTTTTTCTTTTTTTTTTTCTTTCCCTACTCTGCAAAGCTTTTTAGGCTGGCCATGTTTTCTGAATGCAAATATCTAGATTCACGTATTTTCTTCATCTTATGTACTAATTAATAATTTGCTTTGAATAATGTGGGGAGCTTATCTCTCCATGGGGAGAACAACATGTAGATTCCACCGTGGCATGATTAAGCAACTAATATTAATACATTTTTTGTAGCACTTGTGTCTTCCTCTTACATTTTGAAAATTGAAGTGCCCTTTTTTAACACTAATGAAAAAAGAAGAAAAGAAAAGCAAACATAACCAAACTATAAATTACTTTTAAAGTTTATAAAAAATATTTGCAGAAAGATTTTTATAGCAGTCATCTACCTCAAAGCATTAATCATGTCAATAATATTAGTCAGTGAGGGATATTTTTCAGTAGTGTTCTAGAAATTTGAAGTAGGACCTACTTCTGTTGAAAAATGAGGTCAGAATCACTCCACATATTTCTCTTCTATTTCTACTGTAAAAAATCCTGAGATACTGGATTTTTTTCTTGTTGGCTAAGACTATAGGCTTTGTTTTATCTCTTATTATTTTTAATCATCTTGCTCCAATTAGGTATCCAAAAATATTAGTTCATTTTTCCACTATCATTATCCATCACAATTATTAACTAAAAATATGTGCATCACCTGAGAAGCAAAACTAGTGAAATGAGTTTCGTATTCTCACTCAGGAAAGGTAGATAAAATGGAACTAAATGAAGACACTTGAATCCCAGTGTGTTGGAGATGGCACCTATATGGACATGGACGAATGGAAGAAAGAAAGAGACAGAGATATTGACTTCAATGTATGGAAGGTCCAGGAGGGCAATCCATAAGCCGGACTGTGATTACATACCAAGAACTTTGACTGTTGTTACCCCAGTTCTTTGTTA
>JAWWLZ010000609.1:0-12761 GCA_035041345.1 Poliocrania exsul | reverse complement strand
GAAGGAAGGAAGGAATTCGGAAGGAAGGAAGGAATTCGGAAGGAAGGAAGGAAGGAAGGAAGGAAGGAAGGAAGGAAAAGAAAAGGAAGAAAGAAAAGAAAAGTGAAAGAAATTACCTCTGAGGAAGACGCTGGAGAAACAGCAGGGCAGTGCTCAGCATTGCTTTTCCTGTGTGCCATTTTTGGTGGAGGGGAAAATATCATAATGCCTATTTATCAGTTTCTCTTTCTTGCTAAACAGACTAAATCTCTAAACAGCCAAATTATGTCTTTAGCAAAGAGTTAGAAATTTGCACAGACTTGACATTAAACAATTAATCTTTATTTCTCTTTATGATTATATGCAAAATTTTGTCTAGCCTGTTTGGCCTTGCATAGGCTACATAGCTGTATGAGTGTCTGGTGCTGTATCTTCTGCCATAGTGATTCAGAATGAAAAAGGAAAAAAGAAGAAACACATAATAGAGCAGCTTCAGATCTGACTCTTTTCTTCCCTGTTTATACTCATTACCCTTGTGTTATATTCACATTAGTTGTAAAAGAACATAGGGCCTGATACTCATTTATGCCACTGTGATGCAGAAAACTAAGCCTTAAAACATACAGTACTAATTTCAGAAAATATCTACCCTGCAACAACAAAGCATTTTATTTCCTTTTTTTTTTTCTGTACAAGCTATACTAAATACCTAAATTAAAACCTCTGGATCAAAGAAAACAAGAACCCTAGATGATTCAAACAGAACACGTGAGCTACTTAAAGGCTGAAAACGTAAACTCCAAAGCAAATGACACTACAGTAAGCAATGTGAAACCAGGGTTTTTTCACTTTAAGTGGTATCAACTGGTCCTTCTGTTTGCTTGGTCTGAGTTGGCAATCGCATTAGCTGCGTGTGGTTTTGCATTAAGGTCATAAATCCCTCTTCATAAATTCTTTTACTATCATTTATGGCAGTTGATGTCATTATTTTATCTCTTTTCTCCCCCCTCTGTTTATTGGACTGGGTGAACAGATGAGAAGTTAGGCTCTGTAACATCTCTTAATCATTTTTTACATTGGACAAAGGTATTTCATCTTTCATTTCAGACAGAACACAAAAATCTCTGAGTATAAAATGCAGATATAAAGAACCTATAGATTTCTAATGGTGAATTATAGATTTTATCAGCAACTCCTGCAAGCCAAAGGGTATTCACTTAAAGTTTGCCTTCTTAGGAAACTGAACTGGAAGCTTCAAATCAGCTTTCAGTGCTGCTTTTAAGTATTTGTTACCTGTAAATCTAAAATCAAATCCTCTTTTCCTTAAGTACTGATGAGTTTGCACAGTGAGGCTGTAGGATAAAACATGATGGGTTTTCCCTGGAATTCTGCCACTTGAGAAGTACAAAATGGCAGAGCTTGAGGAGAAAATTTACATTTTCAATATGGCATCGCTTGTGGGATGGAACAACCCCTAAGGAGCAGAAGAGCTGTTTTTCACTGAAGTGTTATCGAACCAATGTGAAATATTCTACTTGAAGGGAAGAAGAGTTTTCTCTAAAAATAAGTCTCACCTACAAGCAAACAATGATTTATTAAGCTTTTATTAGAGATTTCTTGACCTATCTGTATCCAGTTCTTACTGCCTTTCCGGAGTTACTTAAAGAGCATTTCAGGTTCAAGTAAAATTTATCAGCAGCATAACTGCACACAATTCTGTTTCACGAATTTGATGATCCTATCAAATATGATCAGCAAAGTCCTTTTTTTTGAGACAGAGAGAAGGAGAAACAGAATTATAGTGAGAACTTGACCCAGCTGAGGAAAAAAAGAGTAATCAGATAAAAAAGTAATTTTCTCTGACTGCCTTACTATTTCTATCTGTGGTATGGTGGCCTTGTATAGTTCTGCTTTGTGTAACTGTCCCAGTTTTGGGGCTATCTTAAAAATAAGGTGACCAAAAATTAGAATTAAAATAGGTTCTTGCTGTAGAGGAAATTTCCTTTCCCTTCCCACTTCCTGTTAACTAAGTGTTGAGAAATGCTCTCTCTCTCTTTCCATAGCTTTTTAAAAGCTCTGGGGACTTTTGATTTTCATTCATGTAGTTTAGTGGGCATTCGCAGGCATTCCTTTACTGCCCTGGCTCACTGCTTTGGCAGATTTTTGCTTCTGGGCGCTGAGCTGGGGATGTTGTTGGGACTTGCCGATTGCTATTATGTGCTGCTCATCCACAGAGATACTGCTGATGGAGATCTGGAGCCTATCAAGTGTTGCTACAAAGCTCTGGAGGCTGATAAATGAGTCCATAGGTCAGGGCTTTTTATGAATTCCAGTGTGTCTCCATGCTAAACCTTTGAAGGGAATGGGTAAAACAATGTTGACATCAGTGATCTGAAACTCCACGTCAACTCACCCACTTGAATCTTACTTTCTTCATTTAATGGAAGTGAGTCACTCAGAGAGGGGGGCACAGGAACTGTAAGAACATAACAATGTCACACAAACTGCACTCTTTCTTCTCTTCTGAACAGATCTGTGTATTTGATTGTTAAAGAATGCTTGTCAAAACTCCCCAAAAAGGGTTGAGAAGAACAGGAATGAAATGTCAACATCTGCAGCAAGTTCATAAAGTGCTTCATACCACAGTAGACAGAACTAAGAATGCCAACTTTTTATGGTTTTGTAAATAAATCCTTTTTAACCTAAGATTTGTGAACATTTGGGGGAGGCAAATACTGATACAGAATGAATTTAGGAGGTTTTTGTACTAGCTACACATTAGGTCCTTTTTTAGTGTTTTCCTTCTACCTCACTTTCTCTTTACTTCCAGAGCAAAATAAGAAAAAGAAAAGAGGTGTAGCAGAAAAAGCAAGGAGTTGCAGAGAAGGAGCCTCTTCCTTACTCCCAAATTTCAAAAAGCAACTGGTTTCTATCTGAAATGCAGGGTAAATGTACAGCCCTATTTACAGAAATTGCCACAGCCATGGCATATAAGAACGTTGATCACAAACCAAAACACAGACACTTCTTTATTGTGCATCATTTCACAGGTGGAGTCCAGTGAAAACCTAATACTTCATGTTCCTGCTTTGTATTCACAGATACTTGATCCTTTTTGCCCTGATTAGGCAAGTCTTAATAAAAAAGAAACAAACCCAAATTTTCCCCAAACTGACAAAAAGGGAGAGATTGGATAATACCAATTCTCTATATTTGAAACCACATTGACTCCTACTTGCAGAAACACTGTGGGAGAGGATTAATCTATCATTGCTTTATGATGCCAGAAAAGGTTCCCTGCAGGAAAAGTATCTCCTGGAAAAAGCATGCAATTCCATAAATGGCTATGTTAGATTTTGACACCAAGAGATGATATACAGAGGCACTTCTGAAAAATCAAGTAATACTTCTGATACAGTCCTACTGCAAGACTAGAGGCTGGCATTTGCTACTAGCACAGTGCATATACTACTACAAATGTATGCTGCAAGGATTGTCTCATTTTCTATAAAATTGATTTTTAGATAAAAATTAAGAGATGGACCAGTGAATTCTGACATGGCTGTGACACCAGCACCTTCCTCCAAAAACTCTATTTATGCCTAGTTATGAAATGTCTTTGATAATCTACACAAATTTCAGCTCTGTATTATGTTGTAGTGCTAGCACAATCATTTTAAAAAATCTGTATTACAATGCTTGTAAAAAAGGCTGGAGTTTGAATATAGTTTGATGGACTGTTTATCACAGAGAAATCCACATACAGCTGAAAAAGGAGATTGTAATATCTAATTTTGTTCATTCAAGTATTTAGATTCAGTTTTGTGTTCTGGAGCTGTATTCCTCACTCTTTCCCTTTATGTTCTTCTGCCTGTACTTTTCTTTAATGACTATTTAAAAGCCCTCAAATATTTTTCCTTTAGCAGAAGGAACAACTTACACATATGAAGCACTTTCAATACCATAACCTATCCCAATACAGGTAAGACGTCTCGAGAAAATAGTGAATAAGCCCCAGTGAAATAGTAGCCTGGACAAGCAGATATTAATTATGATTGTCTCTTTCCTCAGTTCAAGTGGTATTTTTTTGAGGTTTATGAACATTCAATGCAATTACTTTCTGGATTGTTTGTCAATCAATAGACATTGCAATGCCCTCTTTCTACAGGATCCTGAGATACTTCTCTTTCCAGTCTCCTCAGATATGTCTCTCATTAAAGGAAAAAAAAAAAAGAATCTTATGTTTAATTCATCTTGGTCTGCCTGCGTAAGACTGTAAAAAAAAAAAACCAAACAAAATCCCTCCCATACTAGAGCTTTGCATTGCCAAATATCTCACTTTCATTTTGTCTTCCAAACAGGCAAATGAAGCCCAACACCAAGATCTAAGGAACACCTTATTTCAATCTTTCTAATTCCAAGTTATTAATTTGTACATTCAATCTATGGCCACATGCCCTTATTGCCTCCAAAAGGAACATGTGATTATTTTAAGTACATTAGCAACTTTCTGGTCTTTCTGTTTCCCTTTACACATTGAAATATGTTCTTACTTTCCAGTTTCCTTCCAGACTCATGGGGTTTGGAAATTTTTATTTTTATAAATGAGATTCTCATATCCACATGATCCAGCATGTATGATAACAAAGCTAGAAGTGAAGCCATAAAACTCAGTAAAATTGGTACTGTCAGTCAAACAGCAGATATGATTACAAAACTAAGTAATGTGATTTCTCAAATGTACTGAAGTGAACCAAAAAAGTGTGTTATAAATCCCTGTGCTTTCAGGAATGATGTGTCTGGTCTGATTGCACTTTCCTGAATGAAGAGATTTAAATGAAAGGCAGGTGTACAGGATTGCCTGAGTGTGCCCCTCGGAAAACAATGGACTCCACCAGGCACATTCCCGTGTGGTTATAACCACAGGGAAGGCCTTGGTCTGGCATGTGGCAGTCCTGACTTAGCTGGGAGAAAGAAGATCTAAGTGAGCTGTTGAAAATGGGCTCTGCAGAAGAGAGGAGGTTACAAGTATAAGGCTTGCAGAGGTTTTGTCAGGGGAGACAGTGGCAAGCTTGGAGGCAGAGGAGGGACAAGACAAACCTGCCTCAGCTACTGCTATGGAGTTCAGCTCAGGAGAAAGAAATTACGAACCTCGGACTTTCACTTCTTGGTGATTTTATTGACCTTTGTTTTCAGGAGCTCTCCATGCCACCTGCCAGCTGTATAGCTCCAAAGGGAGGTCCTGCAGCTGAGGCTGGACCAGTTGCACTCATGGTGGCTGGAAGATGCAGCTGGGCAGGGGAAGGTCCAGCCCAACCTCAGTTTTGGCAGCAATGGCGGAGGCAGTTCCACAGACAGTGAAGATGAAGGGATCAGGTATGAAGTTACCAAACTTATTTTGCAAATGCTCAAAGAAAAGGGCCAGGAAAATTGTTCTTCAATGTGAATTTAATAAAATGTTTCCTTACCCTCCACGAAACCTAAATGCAGTCTCCTTCACAAGGCACGCTGAGCCAGTGAGCGTGCATGCAGAGACTGCAGGAAGCTCCTCATAGATACACGTGTCCTCAGAATACACTTAACAGTGAAGTGACAGTATTCTTAGACAGTTAAAGAGCTGCAGAAGAACTTCGTAGCATAAGGATTTTAAAAAATGTCAGATGACATCCAATATCCATAAAATTAAGTACATATAAAAATGAAAGAATTCCAGCAATATATATACAGTGATAGGTCCTCAAGAAAGAAACAGTCATTTCATGGAGACCTTATAGATAGTACAGATGGTTCTTTAAATATATCTCATTGCTGCCCATTGACCAAACCATGAGCACAAAGTCAGAAAATTTTAGAAAAGAATGGAGAACAAAACCAGAGGACACTGCTATGCTACAGTTCACAGTGTTGGAGAGAGAACGGCAGCTTAGAGGAGAGATGGCTGGTGGATGGTATGATAAAAGTCTATAAGCTCACAGGTCATACTGGCAAAGTGAATATGAAATAAAAAAAAAAAAATCACAAGCAGATCTAGGGAGCACCAGTGAAATTACCATGTATTAACTGAATAATTTCTAAAAATAATCAGTGAGCTTGATGCACAACCCAATATAGACAGTCTTCTGGCTTTCAGTGTTGCCATATTTGAAACTTACTAAGCAACTACAGAAAAAGAGCTCAGCAAGACAGGAAGCCATGCCTCTCCCTGCAGGCATAGACCTGAGCCTGGCCTTAAGGTCAGCATCTTCAGCAGAGGTTTGACAGATAACCCAGAGCAATTGGTGCGGGTTCAGAATGACCATCTCTCTGGGAACCTTGCTCTGCTTCACAGATCTTCGTCCTCAGGCACCCACCTTTCAGTACTCCTGGAATGGGAGAAGGTGTAGAGAAAGTAAAGGACCCTGAAACAACCTGCTAGAGATCCAGTGAATGAGCAGTTGAAAAATCTTTCTTGTAGCTGTTCTCTCCTGGCTAGATTAGCCAGATCCACACTGTCTGCCTTCTCAGGAGATGTAGCAGCAGACTGCACAAAAGTTCATCAGGGTTATTTTGGAGATAGTTTCACCTTCCCAAGAAGGAGGGAGGGAGAAAGTTGGCACAAGATTCCCAGTGTCTGCCAGGGAAATTTTCCAGATACTTTTAGTCTCTGTGAACATCAGCAGCAAATTACTTTGTTAAGAAACAAGGACTGTCATTGAGCTTGTGTAATCCACCTGGTTTGCAAAACTAATTTTCTATATACCGAAAAAATTTCTAATTTTCCAACATACAACAGAGCATAAAGAAGGCTCTGACTTAATACCCAAAGCAGGAGCTTTTCAGCTGTAGTTTTCCTACAGTTTAACTACTCCAAGAATTGTAATTGTTTATTATTAATCATATCTACATTTAAGATGTCAAATGTACCTGTATGTAGAAGTAATTTATTTTCTCCTTAAATTGCAGAAAATCAACAATGCTGAGCAAGAAATAAAAGGTGTCTAATAATCACAAGGTCTTAATACAAACAAAAGTCCTAAATCAGATGTCAGAATGAGACTTGTCAGTGGCGCAGATAAACAGATAATCACAAAAACAAAGTAATTTTTGTTGGAAGAGATCTCTGGAGAACTTGTGGAGCAATACTCTGCTCAGAGCTACCTTCTTTCTTGGCACTGGTTGCCAAGACTATGCTCTAGTCCTCTGATCGTCTGGTTTTAAATCAACACTCACTCAGGAGAACTGTACTGATATTAATAGATTATTTAAAAAAACATTCAGCAAGGTAGATGACAGTCACTATAAATAAGGAGAAGCAGCTGGAAAATTAAATAACTCCACCAATACATACACAATGATGGGTATATAAATATCTCAGTGGGTACATAAAACAAGTGGCTCTAACCTGATTCTAGCTCATGCACTTTCTAAAAAGAAGCATTTCAGTGGTGGGGAAGACTGGCTTCACATTTTATAAAGATCCATTTTGTAACTGTGGGAACATTTTTGAATGAATAATGTAATAAAATCTTTGTGATATACCAAGAATTTTTGCACAGACTGCCACATGTGTTTGCTTTCAGAATAACCTTAACTATTCAATGTGTGTCTGAGGTGACTACACAGAAACACACACTTTAAAAAAAATAGCTGTAGCATGTTGGGAGATGATTAACAGAATGTTAATGCTATCATTTATGCAGTCAATATCCAAATCCAAAGGTACACCAGTACTAATTAATACTATCAATTAACAATTCATAGATGGCATTACAATCATTTCAGAAAAGACAGAGAGTATCCATAGGAGTAGAGACATTGAAAGCAGAGCTCCACCAGCTTGGATGCAAATCTCCCTGTCTCCCAAGGAAGGGGAGAGAGATGGAATAAAGCCATGCCTCACAGGCTGCCTGTGCAGAGATGCTGACATGGCTGAGGCAAGTGGACTCTGCCACCGCTCACACAAGGCCATCTGGAGGCTACAGCCTCTAAAGTTAACCTGTTTCGGAAGGAAAGGCAACATTTACAAACACTACAGCCTCCAAGCTATTTCCTATTTGGCTCAATGAGCTGAAACATGGGGAACTCACCACCACCACCACAGACCCATTGATTAGGAGTGGAAGGCAAGTGTGTGCCCGCAGCACCCTTGCCTCCACCCCGAGCCATGCCCACGCTGGTCACCCGCACCCATGGTCAGTGCTCGGCAAAGCTCTGCTCTCCTCTCTGCTCATCTTTGAGTTACCCATGGTGCTGTTTCCTCAGACTGCTGACAGAGATCCCATAATTAAAACAGCCTCTCAGATCAGCCATTTCATCTTAGGGCATTCTGTGGTCGATACTTACCAGTTGAGGTTGCACTGGGCTCATGGTATTTATTCAAGAGGTGATATTTAATGCTCTATTGATCTCTGCAGCAACAGGTCTCATTTCGAGGAGAGGGATGATCTGCTGTCTCACCGCATTCAGACAAGTTTGACAATTGTGGCCTTAACACTCAAATACATGGAGCCACTGGTGTGTGTAATACACTAGAAATAGCAGATCAGCACTGCTGCGCTGAGGATGGAAAATGTACGCTCTTCAGGAAAGAAGGCTAATGAAATTGAAAAGACTTGGCTTTATTTATGTCCAGTGATATGGCATGAAATTTACCATATTTACCTAGTAATGTGGTAATTTTTATTGCATTGAACTGATTTAGTGCCTCACCCTTAGTGCCAATATCAGTGGGAGGGTTTTTGTTGGTCTCAGTGTGCACTAAATCCACAGTTCCTGTTATGCTTTTGTCTGCCAGAAGGAAGCAGTTTCAGATACTGGACATTCCACAAGGGAGGCCACTGAGCTCAGCACAGCACCTCTTGTGATCAGCCAAATATGAGAAAGAAGTTCAACTTATAAAAATAACCTTCTTGTAACAGAAGGATCATTCTCTGTGTGTGTGTAAGCTCCAGTAGAGCAAAGTCAACTTTCATTTCTGAAACAATGAGAAAGGAAGATTTTCAGAGATGAACAAGGGAGTTTTGCAGGATTTTCTATGAGAAAATACAAACTGTCTTTGAAAATGTACCCCAAAAGTATATGCTACTTTTCCAATTTTCTTTCCCCTCCTTAAGCTTTCCCTTTTGATCAAATTGATCAGCCAATTTACTAACAAACAACTGTGGAAAAATATCCATATGTTTACTTTCAGTATTAGACAAAGCAATTAATTTTAAGTTTATCCTCCATAACTCTATCAAATTCTCTTCAAAAAATATTTTATCCTCATCACCTGTCTCATTATGTATCAAATTATCTATTTTCATCCATTAGAATTTTATACCAGGAGTCTAAAGTGCCCCCCTGTTTAGAAGTCAGTCATATAAGCAACCCTCTGAAATATTAAATGGGACTAGATGTGACCTGTCAGTTTCAAACTGTCAATTTCTTCCTCGAGCAAAGAGATTTTGCATTTATTTCTCCTCCCAATTTGGAACAAGACTGCCTCTTTGCACATGCCAAGTTTTAAAAACATTCGGAAGGACTTCTCTTAGTTCTGTGGATGTAAACAACTGAAGTGCCAAGAAAAGGAAAGTAATTATTGTAAGAAAACGCAGAACATCTTATCAAACTGTAGAACTGTTTCCCAAAAAGAAGAGGCAGACACATTACCAGAGTCATCTCAGTACAGGCTGGACCAAGCATTGGAAATGACAAAACAAGCACCAAACTTTCTTCATTGGGTTGCAAATAAGGAAATAGCTTCATATTCCCAAATCTTCGATATCAGCCTGGCAGTATCATCCCATGTAAGTTATTACACAGTTTATTTTTAATGCAGATTTCTGCAGCAATGCAGAAAGAACACATTAGTCCTTTGGACATTGATGCTGCTGGGTGTGTACCAGGGACACTCAACCTTATCAACAAAATTCATATTTCAGCAAGGAGCTCTCAGTTTCCCTTGAGTCAACACTGACAGCACCTGCATGGCGACAGTCCTGACAGCCTTTATGTAGATTGATGAATAGGAGTTTGATGGATTAGTTGTTTCAGCCAATGTTAATTTATCCCTGAATGCCTTTGCATGGAAGAAGTCACCATTCCAGCAAGAGTGTGGGCTTCATCTATCACTCATTTTTCCTACAACTTCAAAGGGCACAGAGTGACAGGACAAGGAGGAATGGCATCAAACTGGCAGAAGGCAAGTTTTGATTGGATATTAGGAAGAAATTCTTCCCTGTGAGGGTGGTGAGGCCCTGGCACAGGTTGCCCAGAGAAGCTGTGGCTGCCTTATCCCTGGAAGTGTTCAGAGCCAGGTCGGATGGGGCTTGAAGGAACCTGGTCTTGTGGATGGTGTCCCTGCCCATGGAAGGGGAGTTGGAATGAGATGATTCTTAAGGTGTCTTCCAACCAAAACCATTCTATGATTCTATGACCTGCAAACAAGAACAGATGCTGGGGAAGAAAGATGGGGATTGACTGGTGAGCAGCCTTAGCAACTGGTTAGAGAACGTGGGAAGGTGAAAATAAAGCATTCTGAGGTTATTTTACCAAATATCATTTCCAAATGGAAGTCAAAGCATTTAATTTTCAATTTGTTAAAGCAAATGATAAATTCCTCCCTTCTACCTTTGGATTCAGAAACATTTGAGGGATCCATGAAATATTTTTTGGGAGATGGGGATAAGAGAAATTGTCTACCCAATGACATGTATATTTTCATATTTTTTTTACTCAGCTCTGCTTGCTTCTAACAGTAATGGATGGCTCAAAATCTAACTCCACCATTATCTAGGGACAGACAGAACATGAGATGACCCAAGAACAAAAAAGCACTACTGCTGTTCTGCAAGCTTTTTAGAAAAAAGAGGTGGCCTCAATACACACATTTACTTGTTTATTCCAGTCAAAAAACTGCAGTGTCACCTAAGGTGCTCATAAACTATGTCTTGTAGCTAATTACAGTGTCTGGATGTCTGACACCTGTTGGAATGGATTGGAAGGGTAATGATCTGCTAAGGTGTGTAGGGAATGGCTATCAAACATCTGGTTACTTCTTTAGGCTTTATGCAATGAAGCATGATCATACAAGATGAATACTTTTAAAAAAAATCATATGAGTCTAAAAACCCAGAAAAAGTATACTTGTAAAAATGGTAGTGTGGTAGTTTTGGCTTTAGTTTCAGTTTAGGCCTTATTTAGGCCTCAGTTTTAAGCAGGCCTCAAAGGATATGACAGATTAGAAGGGACAAACATCATCTGACTTAAGCAACCAAAGAGGTATTTCATATCATCTGACATCATCAAGAAGTGTCAAGGGGTATAAAAAGAGAGAGGGGAGGAGTTTCTGTCTCTTTTGGGTCTCTGCCTCAGCCCCCAGGAGGACGTGCTGCTCTGACTCCTGAGATTAGGCCTTGCCGCCATCTGCATTGTGTTTATCTAGGGAGGTGAACACTTTCTTGTTCATTTTCTCTTTTCTCTTCCTGGGAGGTTTCTCGGGAAGAGTTTTGGGGAGGTTTTCTGGGGTTTGAGTGGTTGGAATCTGGGTTATTAACTCGAGCGACTCGGTGAAGGTGTTATTATTTCCTTTCACATTTGTATATATATGTATTATATCATATTCTGTTTTAAATTTTCTTTTCTTCTGTGTAAATATAAAACCTTGCCATTTCAAAGTTCCATTTCTAGGGTTTTTTTTCCTCACTCTCTTTCCCTGGGAGGGGACCCTTTGACTCTGTATTGGGCAGTTGGCATTTTGCCAAGCTAAACCATGACATAGTTAAGGAAAAAAGAAAATTATCACAGAATGGTTTGGGTTGCAAGGGACCTTTGAAGATCATCTAGTCCAAATTCCCTACACAGGCAGAGACATCTTTCACCAGACCAGGAAATATAGGTAAAATAATGTAGGTTTTAGGGTGTGCTTTCCACATGGGGAAATATTAATGGATGAGTCTCGCTGTGTGCTGTCCCTGCAATGCAAGCCTGGGAAGGTGTATATAAATGGATAAAAAGGCACAACTTTAACATAATTATCATGAAACATGCCACCATGCATTATTTAGAAGTACAGATGCAACAAAAACAACAACAAAAAGAATTAAAACCATAATCTATTCTAAAACTAAAAGAAGAGAAACCTGTGTCTCTGCTTGAAGGTCTTTTACCCTTAACACATTCCCAAGCATCCACATTACAGAAAGCAGTCCCAGCACCTGAGATAGAAATCCCTTCAAACTTCACACGAACCTTTTGGATCTCCCAGGATGTTTCTGATAAATGTTCTACTCTGTTCTCTTTTCTCCAGCAGAGGAACTTAAAATATTTAGAAAAGTATTGAAAAGAGCATGGAAGAGCTGAGCTTTTACTATGCATGACCATACAGAGTAAGTAAACTAATCCCCCCAAAGTCCATGCCTGCTGATCAACTATTATACTTAATTAGCCAATTCACTCAGCCTGGCTAAGGAGGCTGATATGATCAGCTTATCTAAGATGAAATGGGCCATCTAATTGTGCACTTTTATGGCTCATGATAGCTCATTTTCAACTTGAAGCACAAATTAATTCAGGGAAATTCAATGACTCCAGTTAAACTGGAGGCCATATTATTTAACCATGAAAGCCCTCATTGGTACTAAACATGCGCATTTCTGAATTTATCTTAAATCAATACACACTGACATTCAGCATTATTATTCTATTTTTAATGTTTTCCTTCAGCCAGTTCTTTGAAGCTGCAGACTGTTGGTGCAAGTGTGATATGAATATGCCTGGCTGCTGCAGAGAAAGGCAGTCCCATCCCAAAGGGCATCTGCTTG
>JAWWLZ010000608.1:0-12803 GCA_035041345.1 Poliocrania exsul | reverse complement strand
CTCTCTGTCCCTTGCTTTCTGTCTTTATATAAAGCAACAATAAAAATGTTGTGACAATAAATATCTGGGAAAAGATTTCTGGTAGGAAAAACAAGTTATGCCTTCCTTTTATTGGAGATCGGAACCAAATAACAACCTGGGACACAACTCCAGGGGAAGCTGACCCGCATGGGGAACTTCTTATATTTGATGGGGTTAGTAAATCTGTAATGCAAACAAGAAATTGATGGCTCTGTGTAAGGGAATGCTGCAGGTTAAAGAAATTATCTGTGCAGTGTAGATGTGTGCATTTTATCTGCCCTCCTTATGCTATTGGTTTCAAGATGGAAGATGAGCTGTAATATTTGCCTTTGTTGCATCTCTTTGCCTTCCATTTGGGAGCTGTATTACCATGGTTGGATACAGCTGTCACTCCAAGACAGTTGCTAACCCAGAGAGCAAATTTCTTTCTACTGAAATATGTGTGAGCAACATGACTTTTAATCCATTTATCTCTATCCCTGAGGTTTGTATTGAAATGGTGTTTCTGTGTACTAGGCTTGCTTTGGTCTTCCAGCTATGTAGTCTAATGTCTTTGTGTTTATTCTGGGTTGGTATCTGTTATGGTCTGTACAGAGTGGAAGACCTGTGGATGTCTGTGGTATTATGGGACAGTGTAGTGTTCTCCACCACAGCCTCAGGTGAAAGAGTAATTAATCCAGGAATGAGTGTTTCTCCTTCCCCAAGCTGCTTTAGGCATCCTCAGGAGATATTTCTCTAAGAACAGAAATAACAACAACAACAACAACAACAACAGTAATAATAATAATAATAATAATAATAATAATAATAATAATAATAATAATAATAATATCTGCAGAAGCCTGTTAACAGGTTAACTTCTTCTTTCAGCAACTTCAGCGTACAAAATGTTTTTTTTTTAGTACTTGATTGATAACGTATGAGATGGTTTCTGGGGACAAAATTCAGCTGTTCCAGTTGCTCCAAGTTATTTTATTTATTTACTTTCTAGACTACTCTTTCTTCATGAGTATGGTTTTATCAATCGATATTACAAAAATGTGCTCGGCTCCTGTGGTTTTGCAGGAGATAGTGTCACATTGAATTTTGCAAGCATGGGGCTTCCCTCTGCTTTGCAGTCTACTCCAAGAGAAGTAAAGCAAGGATTAAGAATGCAGATGTGTGTTTAGAAAGTAAAGGTGACAGGCAGAGGAACTACAAGAAACATTATTTCCTGGAGAGTTCCTTGCAGGCTGGAGATGCTTGGCAAAGGAAGGCTTTTTAAAATAATCCTGTCCTCTCTGTTCAGCAGAGGAGTGAAAGACTGTGCTATGTGTGTGCTGGGAGTGGGGTATGGTGTCATCCTCCTGTTTGGCTGGGATCAGTGAGGGTGGGGTGGTACTTGGTGGCTTCCTTGACTGTTCCCATGTATGCCTACCAAGTGGGTGAGGAATTTGGGAGATTTAACTTTTTTTTTCTCTCTCTCCCTGAAGAGGTCATGACTGTGGTATGTGGTCTTAGATCTGTAGATTCCCATCAGAGCTATGTCACTGTTGTGGGACTGACAAAACGATGTTCTCAAACTTTAAAATCTTATTGCTGCCTGCTTGCACTGTAGTTGTACAGGAACTCTGCCATCCTTTACACCAGTTGATGACAAAAGGGTGTCTTTGTGTCTCTGCCCCTCTAAATTTTGGGCCAGGATTTGCATCTCTTGGCAAAGACAACTCTGTGGGCTGTTTGTAACTGCTGTTGTGTTTAAGACCATCAAAGCCTGTGATCTAGAAGAGAAGCTTTTAGCTTCATTCTCTATGCTGAACTCAACACAAAGCCAGTCTGTCTTCCAGGGAACTGGCAAGGTGATTTGTGATGTAGCTGGGTGCAGTTCTTGTGATTTTCTTATTAAATTCTCCTCCTATTAAATACTTGCTCTGTTTATAGGAATCTACAGACAGACCGATCACATAGACAATACCAGAAGTGTTTTTTTGTAGTGGAAAAGAGCTGAGAAACAAACTACTAAGTACAAATTGTGTAAGGTAGCTGGAATAAAGTAGTCATAAAATAACCTTAAATGAAATGTGAAGTGTGCTGTCTGTTACAGAGAGGTGTATCTGACATACAGAAGATAGGTGTATGTTTCTGTATGTTGTATGCACAGTCTATTGCAATTCAAATTCTGTAGGAGAGGTGGCTGCTGGCCAGAGTCACTGTCCTCTGAACATCTGCAACCATCAGTCTGCTAAAAGTTCAGGTTTACACCAGGGGAGCAGAGGCTGAAGTGTTGTTGCCCAGCACCAAAGGTGGGTACTCTTAATCCCTGCCTGAGGGGACATATGCTGTCACTTTGAAAGGCAGACTGGTGGGGTCTGCTGCGGCAGGGCGGAGGAGTGGCATGGGGCTGCCCCAGACCCGGGGGAACCATTGTGGCACCTCTGTGGTGCAGCTCCCCAGGAAGAAACACAGGGTAAAACATGGAGAAGGGGAAGGAACAGTAGGGAATACAGAAACTATGCAGAGGGGACAGAAGGGGATATGAGTCTTCAGGTCCTTGGGCGGTTGCATCTCAGCATATCCTGACATAAACTTTCTGCAATTTGCCCAATTTTCTCCGCTCCATGCGGCTGCAAAGGTTATGTTTGGGGTTGCAGGGAAGGTGCTTGAGACCTTCTGCCCTTTTGGTGGGGCTGGCTGAGCTGGAATTTATTTCCCCATAGTAGCCCACAGTAGACACAATGCTGTGCTCTGCACTGGTGGCTAGAGGAGTATTGATAACATGCCCATGCTTTGGCTACTGCTGATCACGTCACACTTGTCAGCAGGCAGCCTTGGGAGACAATGAATGCCTCCGTCCTGCTCCTTGCCTCAGCTTTCATATCTGGGTTGACATCATATGGTATGGAATATCCCCTTGGTCAGTGTGGGTCAGCTGGCCCACCTGTGTCCCCTCCCAGGATCTCACCCTCAATTGAAGAAGGAATGTCACAGTCCTGAGCTCAACAGTAGCCAAAACAAGGGCATGTTATCAATACTCCTCTAGCTACCAATGCAGAGCACAACTCTGTGTCTGCTTTGGGCTACTATGGGGAAATAAATTCCAGCTCAGCCTGACCCACCACAGTCCTTCATCCTCTGACACCTGCCGACCTCCTCATCCTTCTCCATCTTATTTCTTTTTCTCTTTGGCCTTTTTTGAATTCTTTCAAAAACCATCAGGTGACTTCTTTTAATGCTGCTATGAGCTCATGACCCACAAAGCAGCTAAACATATGCTCTTGTTTGGTATACGTTGTCCAGGTTTCAGAGAGGGTTTAAGCTCAAACATTGTACCTTCTAGCCTCTGGAAAGGAGGCTGCATGCAAGAAAGTAGCATGCCTCAAGCAGAAACTCAATTTCCTTTTGCTTCTGCTTTTTGATTTTTCATTTTTCATTTGTAGTATCTTTCTTTCAAGAAACAGACATGGACTGTCATAACAGCTGATACATTCCATCTCGACCACATTTTGTCCTTCCTTCAAAAAAAAAAATAAGGCTGCTGCTGCTGTCTCTTACTATCTTAAAGATTATTGAGTGGGTATGTTTCCATAAAAGAAGAAAGATATCTGCAAAACAACATAATCTACTGCTATAGTAAAATGAATGTGTGAGAAATTTTTTCACTTTTCCTGCTTTTTTTTTTCCTTTTTTTTTAAACACTAGGTTTTTGCGTGGTTCTTCAGTACCCCCACCCCTCCCCAAGGTCTCTGACTTTAGTAAAATATAGCTGCCAGGAGAGTCACTCTAAGATTCTTCCATTAAAATGAAAATTAAGGCAACACTTTTTGTATTTTACTGTTAACACTTTTCCAAATGATATTACAGAATTATCCAACCACATGAGCACACGGTATGGCTAACTACTGAGTTTCACTGTATGTTAATCTTTCTCTTGCAGACTCTGCTCATATTTGCTATGGTATTGAGGCAATCAAGAGCATGACTTGTTTGGAAGAGAGACTGTTTTAGTGCTGAGGTTTCTGTATAGCAATTAGCACACTGTGACCTGATCTTCATGGGAGATTTAAGTAAGTAAATGGACAGAACAACCTTATAATGGACAACAAAACTCATATGTTTGGCACCTGGGGACCCATCCTTACAGGTTTTTAGGTTGGAGTGATACTCTCCTTCCTCCTCACTCTTACAGTGAGTGTTTCTTATGGGGAATTTCAGCAGCTTTCTGCTAAGTTCCAGTTTCTGGATTCATCTACTCAGATTGCATAATGCTCTCTGTGCAGTACTGCTGAAGCCCAATGCAAACCAGTGGTGTGCAGCTCTCCCTAAGCCTGTACTGCTCCCTCCTGCTGCTGGTGATGTGTCCCTGTGCAGTGCCTCACAGTGAAGTACTAGCCAAAAACAGCTGCAGTAAAGCAAACCCAACAGCAGCTGCTCAGCAGGGAAGATGCAATTGCTTTGCACAGGGCAATGGTAACTAGTGTGGTATTTTTGATCACTACAGAATTTGATTTAATTTCTTCCAAGGCAGCCCTAGTCATTCTGGACCCTTTGCAAAATACTTCTTTCCTATCAGCTTTAGATCTCTTTTGGAATTGAGACAGGTGTTGGGAAGAAGGAGGATGCAACACAAGGGAGGAAGTGTAAAAAAGCTGAAAAAGTACTAAAACATTGCAAATAAAAATATGTATTTTAAGAGTATGATCTGTAGTGATGCCTTGAGAGAACCCAGAAACAGGACTCCGTGCCAAGTTAATGTGGGATAAGATAACAAGGTACATTCTTTAATGTCCAGGCTTAGGGCTTTTAGGAATACATGATGACATTTTTGTGCTCCCCCAAACACTGATTTCCATGGTTTTTATAATATTGCCCACCTAATCATTACTTTACACATTTCTCAGTCCTGCCCCAGTCCCACCCCCAGGAATTTGGTCTGGGGGGTTGTTGAGACCCTCTGTCTTCATCAGCTCTTCTTCCGTGGGCTTTGGAGTTCTCCCAGTGTTCTTAGACTCAAGGTTGTTGGTTTATGTTTGGTCTTCTGCAGGCCTTTCTGATAGTCCTTGGCTTTTCTGCCTTGAAGAGAGCCTAAACAGCTAAAAGAATTTGAGCTACTGATCTGTGGTAGGGGTTAGGATATATAAACAATGAACTTAGGCTACCAGAATACTAGCATACTAAAAATTTACTTTGCTACAGCTACTGTGTACCTAAAATCTATAAAAATGAAAAATCAGAAACCCCTTCGGCATCAGTAGGAAGTGAATAAAACATCAAGTGGTAGTAAGAGTCCTCAAAGGAAATTGGTAAGTTGAACGGTCTCCTCACTGACAGGTAAGAGAGGTGAGTTAATAAGGCAAGGCAGGCATGGAAGGGAAAACTTCATCTCTTAACTTTGGTTTTCCTGAGAAAACAAGATTGCCACTATTGGCTTTTTTGGTCAGTCTAGAATACTGAGTCATGACTGGGTCATGAAGTCAGTTCATGTGTCCCCTTCATTTTGTGTTTTTCACTAAGTACAATGGTTACATTATGTTTTTTACTTGCCATATTTAAATTCAATGTAGTAAAAATGAGAAACAGTAATTGAGAGTAGCATCTTACTGAATTGTATCAGGATGAATACCTGGAAATAGTATTTTCTAGAGTCCTTACTCCTTAAAATAATTTTTCATTGTCTCTACTTTCATGCTGTTATTCACTGTATGATTAAATCTCTCTCTATAATACTATGTATGTATGGCTAGGCTTTGTGAGCAAAGGTTTGGGAAGGGCTCTACCCACGTGGGTGTGTCCTTTGAGCCTGCACAGTGGATTTTTTAGGTGAGGCACAGCGTGCACAGAACTGGCCCCACCCTCTCTCTACAATTAACATCAGACGTTAACAACAGCTTGATTGTGGTAATTTTCTCTTCTTTCTGTCTGTTCACTAATAAGAGTTGTCTCTCCTTCTAGCTTTAGGGCCAGCAGAACTCACGTTGGCTAAAAGTATGGGGGAAAAATATTGGTTTCCTTCACTGATACAAAAACATTGAAGTATTTTGTCCAGTGGGTCCGCAGAGCACTCACCCAGGTGGGTTTACAGTCTTTTATGAGGATGTGGCAACAATTAGGACAGGTTGGTATTAGCAAGACCCTGCCAGGAGCTGAGAGTCCTCTGTGTTGTGATGCAGTGACATGGTGTTGGAATGGTGCAGCACTGCAAAGCAGTCCTGACTTTTCATTCTCTGTCACATCAAGAATCCCTAAAATGCTAGTCTCTGTGCTGTCTCATTGAGGTTGTTTCTGTTCTTTTCCCTTTCAAAATGAGGTTCTGGCAGCTCTTGTTTGTTTTGCTAAAACATCTCTTGCCTGTGCAGAACTTAGTAGCTCAGTGGAGGTCTATTACCCTTCAGTGTTGTGTTCGTGTACAAAAATGTTTACTGTAAAGCCTCTCTTAGCTGTGTTTTAATAGTTATGCAATGGTGCTGTTTTAAAAGAGCTTTTGCAATAAGGGACATGATTTCCTCTCAGTTTAACACATGAAATAAGAAGAACATAACTTTGCTGTGTTAATGGATAGCTAATCCAGGTCTGAAAAGTAAAGCCTTGGAGCTGCTCCCTGAGGTAAATAGAAAGGAATTGTGAAGAGGACAGAAGAGCTCCTCTCACAAGCTCTGTGCAATCGAGCTGTTTGTATCCCTGTTAGGTTTCACTCTACCCTTTATGATACCCACTGCTTACCTGTTGTGGCATTAAAAACGAGGATTAAAAATTACTGTATGACACCACATGAAAGGTGAGACACCCACGGGAGCAAAGAGCAAATAACAACCATATGTTTTGTCAGACTCATGCAGGTGAAAAAACTTGGGTCATGTGCATGGGAAGTAATTCAACAAGCCAGAGCCCAAAATAAGGAATGTCTGCATGTGCTCTAGATGAGGTGATACATTGTCAGTTGTGTGTTATGATCTGTTTATTGAAATAATTAGAAATTCCTCTGCTGAATTAAGGTGCAAATGATACCAGATGCTGAAGTCACTAGTATGGATTTTATTTAACAGTAAATGTGAGACAGAGAGAGAGAAAAAAATAGGAAAAAGGCGGGGTGGGTGGGTGGGTGGGGGGGTGGGTGTGGGTGGAGAAGAAAGAGAGTGACAGAGAGAGATTAAATAGAAAATGTATCACCACTCTGTGGATTCTGACAGTGTCCCATAGATCCTTTTCTTCAGGTGCTCTCAGTGGTGAGGGTCCCACAAAACACAAGGTCCAGTGGATTAATAAATGTTCAGGGGATGCCCAGGCACCTCCCCTGGGTCAGGGGGAAGCTTTGCAGTCTCATGCAACAGGTGCTGGATGTATTGCTTCACTTGGATCACGTGTAGGTGTTGGAAGGCCTCAGGAATAAGTCTGGGGGCACTTTGGGGGTCTTTGATGGTTTATGACCTTCCTCACCTGCCTCTCAGATGAATATCCCGTGTGTACATGGCCTTCCCAGAGCAGGGTGGGGTTTACTCATTTGGTTTGATGTGAAGAGGTTTCACTATCACACATGCAAACCCTTCTTCTCCACCACCCCCTGGGCCTTGCTTACTTCTCCTTAGACCTGAGATAATTGGACAATGCTCTTTACTCAAGTTCCTAGTCACAGTCTGAATTCCACTCAGGAGGCATATTCGGGGTGGGTGATGGGGGGTATGGGGAGGTGGGGGTTTGGTGCTTGCAGATGGGCAATTGCTCCTTTGCAGTTTGACAAAGAGTGTTTGTATGATTTTGACAATATTTAAGACATTAACAACATTTCAGTTTCTTACAATGTGTCAAACCTGGATAATACAGGAATGGGGTCAACAGGAATGAGATCTGAATCCAGTGTCCCCTTGGCGAGGCAAACTTAGAGAGGTCTGTCTTGGTCTATCTTGACAATTTTGATACTCATGATCTTGAAAGGGACAGATTAACGACGGATGTGGTTTAAGGCAACAGAAAGGTGAGTGTTATAAACAGATTATTGTTGCGAGGTGCCTAAGTAGAAAAGAAGACATCTCCAAATGTCCACTTGTACTGAAAGCAGCTTTGGCAATGGTATTGGAGGAGAGAAGGAGGCTGTGGGGCAAGAGTATGGCTGGAGACTCCACCATTGACAGGAACAACCCAACTTGATGCAGTTCTGAGTTTGTTGTGCAGGGAGAAATGAGGACAGTAGCATGTATGTTCCTTCAGAATGTGCAGGCTTGATAAAAGATGATTTGCTATTATCCAAACCTAGTTGTCAAAACTGCAGGAGGTGAAATTTGATATTTTTCCCCCCGATATTAATTCTGTGCAGAAAAAAGACTTTGTCAATATTTTCTTTTCAATCCTGAGCTACTGGCACTTTATCCAGAGAAGTACTTGGGGGAACATTACTGAAGAGGATTCCATGTGGTCTCCCTAGATGTGTATTTCAGATAAGGAATGCATCAAGTTTAGTTCTCAAAATGTGCTGTATGCTCTTGGTGTACAAATTATCTTCTACACCAGAGGGAACATGGTGGGACTTGCAGGGCATTGAGGTAACGTGTGGGATACAAGACACCAGAGAGGGACATGTGGAGATGAATACTGCTCCTGCAGGCTGGATTGAAGTCCCTGGGTTACAACTGGGATGGCTTTGCTTCTGTCCCTGCAGGGATAATGTGTAACTGGAATGCCACAAGCCCCCAGCATGAGCAGTCCTATGGTCAGCACATCCCCTGAGTTTCTCTGTCTCTCTTCTAAGAGCTGTGTGTTAGTTAATTGGCTTCTTAAAATGGGAAATATGATGGAGATGAATTACATGGACTTGGATGGTCTTTTATCTGACAGGTATAGTTCTATATCTTACAGTTATCATCTATGAAGAAAATTACTATTGCTTCATTTTTCAGGGAAATAATGTTTGAAGAAGTTAAACAATTATGACTGAACTGAATAATAATCTACACTTTTTAAAAGTAAGTTTATGAGAAAAAAAAATCACCAATGACTGAGATGACCTCTGTGACTAAGGAGGTTTCCACTGTGGTCCTGTTCATCCACATGAGAGATTTTTTGCTAAAGACTGAATGTTGTAAATTCTTTTCTTTTTTCTTTTTTAATAGGCCATACACAAAATCTGTACAGAACCTTGCCTCCTCATGTTCCTGTACAATTTCCCTGAAGGAGAATCTAGTTCTGAAATCAGGTTTTTCTATCTTTTCACTATGAACTTTTTTGAATGGAGGAGACTGCAATATTTTCCTGTTTTCTTGGATTTTTTTTTTGTTCTTTTGTTTGGGTATTGTTGTTGTTGGGCTTTTTTTTTTGTTTGGTTTGGTTTTTGTTTGTTTGTATGTTTGTTTTCTTGAACAGAAGTTTGGTTTGGATGGTTGATTGCCAGAGCTGGGTTGTTGTGGTGAAAATGTATTTTACTTCCCAGACACTTTCTTGTTTTACAAAACACTGTTGTTTTTCATTGGGAAAAGAGAAATACTTTTTTAAAAACTATCTCAATTTGTTAAAAAATGGGTTTAGGCTCTAAGGAATGACTCAGGCAAGGATAAAACCTTCTGCAATGTCAGAAGTTGTTTCCTCCCCAGACCGTCATGAAAAAGGAGGTGTCTTGAACCTTTTTCTGGGTTACAGTAGGTGGAGGAGCCCTTCTCTCAGCTGGAGAGACTGATGGCAGAGTTGGACATTGCCTGATCTATCAGTGACCCCTCCTCAGTAAACTGTTGTCAGATATGGGCTGGTTTCAAGTTTGTATTTCAGACAGGAAATTATGCTGCAATTTGCAGATGGCTGTGGGTAACAATTCACAGTAGGAAGTGCAAAATAAGTGATTACTGTATTGCTATGTATTTGCTTTCATTTGTATAAGGTGGACTAGGCTTGCCTAAAAAATGCAGAGAGATGGTTTAAATGATTTGGAATGGAGATGAGGGGGTGGTTTTCTGAAAAAGTCTTCCAGATACTGCATAACAAATAAACTTGAAACTTAGTGAAAGTGTTTGATATTCTTCCCCCATGATAAACTGGCAAAATTCACATGTCATTGTGCTCTATATAAACCTGTTCATCTGTAGGATCTACTATATTCCAATTAAGAGCTCAGTGAGGAACCTGACCTGCCATTTGGAGGTGCTTATTAAATTTCTTTGGTTTCAGCCACTTGCTGTGATAATAACAGGATAAAAATTTTACTTTGAGGCCAATAAGAAACCATTCTCATTGAGGGCTTTGATGCAATACCTTCAGACCAAAGATGGAATTTCTAATTAAATGCATAATGAATAATCTGGTTTCTTGTTTGAAACTTTAGACTTTCCCTCAGTCCATTTCATGCACTATCTGCCTGTGATGCCTCTCTTGGGGAAAATACAAAAAGAAATTACTAGTGGTAGTTGAGGAAAACTAAGAAATGCCAGGGGGAAGGTCAAGGGAGTGCCAACATGGGTAATGCATAAAATCAAGAAGATGAAAGGGTAGGCAGAATATCAAATGTCTTAAGGTTGAAGTGGAAATTTAGTTGTTGAAATGAGCTGGAGGGGCCCTCTGAAGATGGCTGATGGAGGTTGGTACCTCCATTGCAGATACAGGAAAGGGTGGAAGTAGCTGTAGGGCAAAGAGGGCAGGCAGGGTTGCACATGCTATATGTTAGCAGGATGATGTGAATAAACTGGTATACTGAGTTTGGCAAAACTGGAGGAAACAAATCATAGGCAGAACTAAGAATTAGTGAAAAGGAGTAGAAAATATTTCTTCTTTCAAAGTGCTGGCATTTTCAGTTTCGAGGCGAGATGTGATTTGAAATGAAAAAGCAAGTATTTTGTTTAGGCAAACATAGTTATTGGATATTCTTAGAAATGAAAGAACATGCTATTTTTAATTCTTGAATTTTAAAACCCACAATGGGATTTCTTCTCAATTCAGTGAAATATAGAATACAATTGTTCTCTGAATAATTTCAGTTGACCCAATTTCTTCAGTAAGGATTTGATAAAAATGTTCTGCTCATCTGTCTCAGTGGAGCAGATCGAGTCAAATATCTTACTGAGCCTAAATGTGGATTTACGATGGTGTTTTGGTGTACAATTATTGATGAAATCCTTTAAATGTTTGTCGTCTTCATATTGTATATCACCTAGTTTATCCCACTCCTAGAGAAGGAATGCTCCTGATTATTCTGAGTGGATTAATTTGTGCATCAGTAATGATTCATTCTACCACCTCTGGACACTATCAAGTGTTTGTTATTTTTCATATAGATAGGAAAAAAGAGAAGAAATTGCTGGAAAATGATTTCTGAAATAAGCATGAAAATGACTCATTAACAGCTAAAATAGCAGTGTCAGGGATACTTGTTCCAATTGTCTTGCAGTAAAATTAATTCTACACTTAAGAGAAGAATTAATGGTGTAATCTGCTATTACAATGATGTTTTAATGACTAGAACAAACTTATTAGAAAACTATTTTACCAACTGTGGTCCAAACCCAATAGGAAAGAGAATACAGTCTTTAAGACTGAATGTACTATGCAAAGCTGTTATATTTAGCTTTCATCTGTGAACTAGCATTTTAATTGGAATTATCATCCCTAAATATTAGATTGAAAATACATTATCATTTTGGGTCACCTGCATTGTGAGTATAACCTCTAGTGACATGATCACTGGACTTTTGGGTTTGCTCATGAAAATGTAGGGTTCTTGCTGGGGCTTTTTTTAGGATCAGTAAAACTTTGCACAGCAAGTGGTTCACTTTGGGCTTTGTATGCTGCTGCCCAATTCTGTACAGTCATTTACTTGCTGAGAACCCAAGAAGCTAAAACCTGCTTAAATCAGATGAAGGGTGTAATAGACATGTCCAGTTTTTTAGATGCTTTTGTGGTCCTCAGATTAAACTTATAGGTGAGCAGTACATGATACAGCATGCACAGTTCTTCTCAAGGAAACAAACTTCACATTTATTTAATCCTTTCTGTCACCAAAGCTTTTTATTTAATTGCAGGGCAAAAAGTATGAACTAAGTACTTAAATTCTTCTTAATGAACAAATAAACTGGAACATCCCTAGAGTTTCAGTTCAATAAGCTACTTAACCTCTGTGCCTCGTTCACATGGAAAGCAGTTGATAAAGTGACCCAGTGCCTCACCAATTAGTGGTATTGTGGTTAGGAATATGATCCTGTTTGGAAGCAGATCTGCCTCTTGATCCAGGCATATGGATATATATTGTATGTGTATATGAAACTGCAAAATCCTATCACAGAAGAGTATCAATTGATGTATGTATGTATGGCTCAGCTTCGTGAACGAAGATTTGGGAAGGGCTGCACCCATGTGGGTGTGTCCTTGGAGTCTGCACAGTGAATGTTTTAGGTGAGGCACAGCATGTGCTAAACTGGCCCCACCCTTTTTAAGTCCGTTCATCTGCCATGACCGAGCGAGCTTGAACAGTGACAGTGAAGTCCTCAGGACTAGAACCTACAGCACCTGATATGGTATTCCCAGGAGGTCTCCCATCCAAGTACTAACCAGGCCTGACTCTGCTTTGCTTCTGAGATCTGACAGGATTGGATGCCAGGGAGGCATTTAACTGCCTATCAATCTGCCTAGGATACAAATATCTAACTAATAACGTTTCAGATCATGCTTCTTTGTATTGCATAATGTATTGAAATAGAATAGAAATACTACCCTTATATTTTAAGAACAGTCTTTAGGCAGGGCTATGAAGTGAGGTCTAATATAGTCTTCATTGCACCTACCTGACCTGCTTTTCGAATCCTAATGTGATGTTAGTTATGGTTTAGATTTTCTTGTTG
>JAWWLZ010000607.1:0-12809 GCA_035041345.1 Poliocrania exsul | reverse complement strand
AATATAAAGTAGCAAAGTGTGAAGCAAGTTACTGTTATTAGTATTAAGGTAGCAAAACACATTTAGTAAAAGAAATGTTTATAAAGTAAGAATCAAAGTGAGAAAGGAAGAAAGTAAAGTTAAGAAAGTAAAGTTAGAAAAAATAGAAAGCACATGGTCTTCTCACCCCTACATTGTTCTGGACAAGCTGCAGCAGTTCCCCTCACAGAGACACTGGCATATTTCCCTCTCCTCCTGGAGTTTAAACTCCAAACACTTTTTATATCTTTTTTTTCTTCCATGTGGTTTGTGTGGCTCAAAGTCAGTCTGTTGGGGGGTGATGGTGATGCAGATGCCTGAGGGGAGGTGGCTACTAGACGATATCACAAAGGGAGGCCATGCTATTGCTTAACACTCCACCCTATGTTAATCTTACCAGTTTGAAAGCCTTTGTCCTCAGCCGGAGCACCCCTTCAGAGGCTGAGGCATCTCCTTCAGCCCATCAGGTCTTATCAGAGGGGCCATCACCTCACACATGGGTTGAGATAAAGACAGTTTAACAGGACAGAAACGGGAGGGAAAATAATATTGATAATAACAACAAAAGTAGAATGAGAATATACAAAACAAGCAATGCCAAATGCAACTGCTCACTGCCCACCAATGCCCAGCCTGCTCCTGAGCTGCAATTCCCCAGTGAGGTTTCCCTTAGTTTGTTATTGAGCTTGGAATATCCCTGGTGTGAGTTGGGATCAGTTGTCCCTTCCTGTGCCCCCCAGTCTGCTCACTAGTGGGGCAGCATGAGAAGCACAAAAGGCCTTGGTGCTGTGGAAACTGTTTGGCAGTAACAAAAACATCTGTCTTATAATATTACCTCCACACTAAATTCAAACAAAATTAAAAAAAAAAAAAAGGCAGTGTCCCAGCTTCTAGGAAGAAAATTAGCTCTGTCCCAGCAAAACCAGGACAAATTCCAATAATTCTTTATTGTCCTACATATGACATTTAGATGCTACATCCAGGTAAGAGATTGGTTTAGTTTCAGGTTTACATCACATTGTTTTAACAAGACTGGACTCCATGGAGAAATAACTATACTTTTCTATTAATAGTCATACAGTTGTATATAAGATTTTGATGTATAGTTCCTTTTTCTTTCCAAGTATGAATCCTATGGGTCATTCCACATGAAGAGCTGACATGGATTTTTAATAAAGTTAAATATTAGTACCAGAGACATTTCGACTGAGTTGTTTTTAAAAATAGATTCCCACCCTTGCATTTCATTTTGCCATTTAGACAGGGGGTTTTGCAGCACAAATTGATACAAAAATCCCGTTTATTCAAGTTAAAGTGTGGAATGGTATCCCTTACCATACTTAGTGCCTACATTTGTAAAGCACCCCATTAAATTTCCTAGTACAGAAAAAACAGCAAGAGTTTACTTTGAAAAAAAAATAGAATTAACTTTCCAAGAGAAAGGATATTTCTTAGAAACTTCTCTAATTCTTAGCATTAAGAAAGAAAAACATAGCTCTGTAGGATTTCTCCTAAAATCATTCCTAGTTACCTTTAGAAATCCAAACAGTCCCATTCATGCTCAGACCACATTTTGGGGGAAATACCAAAGAAAACTTACAACCTTTCATCATTGTGAGCCTCTACTTGTTGTACAGACAATTGATCTCTGTAAGAATAATTTTAAAAATTGCTCAGCTACTTCTCACTGATTTAGGATACATATGGAAACATCAGTTCAAAGAGACTCTTTTGTGTGCCTTATTTAATAAGCCTAACAAAGCTGCTAGGTGTCTTGACACTTTCACAACAAGGTTTGGTTTAGTCTATATTATTGCAAATGACAGGGAGAGATGATAGCAACTAAGAGAGACAAGTTTCACGTCATCAAAAAAAGGAAATTATCAAAAAAAAATTCCCATTAACAAAAATCATGCCTGCACTGGCTTACATTTTTGAAGCCATCTTGAGGCATTATTTGCTCTTAATATCAAATTACATATTTATTGATGCAACTGAGTACACAATCTAAAACAGGAAATGTCATCATAACTATGTCTTCTCATAAACTCTGCCATAAAAAAATAAAAGCCTAAGGTGCTTTTTATATTAATTAAGCTTCAGTTCTGCTGGGTAGTATTACAGTGGTTCTTTTTCATTTATTTTATAAAATTACCAGTGCCACTTAAGTATGACACTGAGAATCAAGTTCAGTCATGAAGAGTTTGAAATTCAGGCTCTGATTTTGCAAGACAACCTATGCATGCAAACCCTGCCACTCTTTAGGAACTCCTTAATGGGTGAAAACAGAGTACTTATAATTTGATTTTTGTAAGAGAGCACTTCTAGCAATGTCTTCGTGGTGACCAGTGACAGAACCTGAGGGAATGACCTGAAGTTGTGTCAGGGGAGATTTAAGGTGGATATTAGAAAAAGGTTCTTCCCCTAGAGGGTGGTTGGGCACTGAACAGGCTCCCCAGGGCAGCGGTCACAGCACCAAGTTTGATAGAGTGCCAGGAGCCCTTGGACAATACACTTGGGCACATGGTGTGACTCTTGGGGATGATCCTGTGCAGGGCCAAGAGATGGACTTTGATGATCCAACTCAGGATATTCTAGGATGCACTAAAAACTGGAAAATTCAGAATGACCTCATAAATAATTTGGAGAATGGCTAAAGGCAATTCTCACTTCTGTTCAGACTGTTTAAATAAGTTTTTTTCTCAGTTTTAATAAACATCCACTACCATGCCTACAAGCAAAAGAAAGAATACCTCCAGTCAGTGAGTCTGGGGTCATATAAAGTTTTTCAGCTTAAATCAATTACAGTTTTCAGAGAAGAACACCTAAAATCCCCTAATTTGCACCCATGCTTTGTATTTGAACCTGCTGGCCTCAGTAAGAGCAGCACGTATCCACTTTAATAAAAGATCATTCACATTCAAGAGTAATGACTAAACTCATATAGTCACATTTTCAGTGCTGGTGCTTAATTTCAAAGAGCTTTGTTTTTCATAGGATGTGGGGGAAATGACTGAAAGCAAAGCAATTATTTCTCTAATTCTTTAAAGAAACAACTGTGACATTTAATTTTCACATAAGTAGAAAAAATTGCAGTATCTTCTGAAACCAAGCAGATTGGTTGCTAAGGCTGCACTAAATTTAGCAGGCTTTTTCCTCTTCCCTCCAAGTCTATTTTCATCATCAAAAAAAAAAAAATTCTGGCAATAGCATCAAATAGCACATTTCTACCAGTTTCACAGTAAAAAATACATTGTTATTGGGTTTTTTGCAAAAAGAAAAACCAACCTTCACTGAGCACAATTTTTATGAAAAGGATTAGAAATAGATGTTCCACTTTTAAGCCGAATACACTTACAAATGTGTTTTAAAATTAATAGCAACAAGATGTCCAATGGAATAAAAAAATTAGGAGAAAACTCATTGCATTGCTTGTAGTCCTATGTTACTGTTTCCTATAAATAGGCAAAACACTGTACTCTTTCCATAGCTGCCAATGTAAAAATCTATGAAATGTTTATGTTTTATTCTCTCTTTCCAAATACTGTTCTATTTTTGCTTTGGATTCCTAAGAAATCAGACTGATTTACAATAAGAAGCAAGATGACAGAGCTCAGCATTTCCCAGCTAATTTTATTCTGCTTAAAGCATTTGTGTTGTCAGGAGGAGTGAAATTTACTGCCACAGAAAAGCTGGAAAAGTCAAATATGCTCTTCGAAAAGTCAACATAACTTGCATATAGAAATGAGACTACACCTGTGAGAGCTTCTGTTGTTAAAGCAGGGGCCAAACACCCATCGTGTGTTGTTCCAAATAATGGGAGGAAATGGGATGCCACTTACCATCCCTTTGTGCTCAAGAAAAAGAGACTAAAGAAGGAAAAAGCCCCCTGACAAAGAGCTCTTATACTCAGCAGTCACAAATAATGCTTGTTATCCCAGCAACTGCCTCATCACATGGGATTCAGTTTGCCCCCAGGCTCCACAATATATTACAGAAACTTACTGTCTTTTGATCTTGAGAAAAGGTTTATGTTCACACAGTGCAGGCACACTTGCACTCCAGAGGATTAGTACCCAAGCAAGGAATGTATTTATATTTCTGAGAATGCATCATATGCTTTCTAATTTTGCTGCTTAGTTCTGAAACCCTATTTGATAGTTGCTTGCATAATTTTTCATTTTTTTTTTTACTCTGAATTTGAGATGAAGTTAGCTTTATGTTGGTATGAAGAAAAATAGCACCAATTGAGACCGTTAGAGTAATGGGAAAGCAGGAATTCAAAATAAACTATGGGAATAATATTCACAGGGTTATTGCAGAACACAAGTATATGAATGTGCCACTTGTTCCTAAAGAATTTATCTATTTTGTGCCATTCTAGCAAGATAAAGCTGCTCATAGATGGTGGAGCACCATGACAGCTAACAAAAAGTGAGGAGTGAGAACATAGTGGAACGGGCAGTGAGTTAGACCCTTAATTAATGAGATTTATAAGCCAAAATAAATAGCAAACCTGTCATTTTTCATGGTTTTGGTGGCATATAACACCACAACATTTATGTCTTTTTGTTTGTTTTTTTTTTTTACATAGATATATGTTTTAAAAAAATAAAAGCAAAGCAAAACCTTTTTTGAATTATTCCAGTCAACAAATCAGATGCTGGATTTCATATATAGTTATTCAATCCAAATTCAGATAAGCACAGAACAGCCTAGGAAACATTTCACACACAAAATATTCTTTAAAATATAGCTGCTTCCTGGTAATAGGGAAAATGTGATCCTGGAAGTAATTATGACATGAGAATTACTCAGAACTTTGTCTTTAGGCCATGACAGTAGTTTTCATACAACAGGAACAGGGAATTATTTGAACGTGTGCCATGCGGAAACCTGTTCTATCCATTTAGTATGCAGACTGCATTGCCATGTAGCAAACTCGTGGCTACATTCACATCAACACAATGAGTCACAGAAAACTTTTTAAGCCAGTCAGACTTTATGCAGCCCTCTACTCAGTCTGTGGATGCAGTTTGGGACTTGGAAAAAGATTGGAAGATTTTTATGCAGACCAAGGTCTTGCTCAGAAGAATCTAAACTCTAACACTCTGCACTGATATCTAGCACAGATATCTGGCAACTGTGAGTTTTAAATTGTTTATTATAAAAAGTAAATTCTTGTTTTAAATGTAAACAGAGTTTTCAATTGGAAATAAAAAGTATTTCAAAATCTGTGTTTTAATATGCCTAGTGCCAATAAAGTGAAATAAGAAGGCACAAGGGCACAATGGCTAAAGATGTAATTCAGCTGAACATGCAATTCAGTCAGAAATTAGGGATCTCACACAGACATACTGGATGCTATATTAAGATCAGGTTGGACACTATAGTGGTTTCTCATAGGCTAAGAATTGGGAAATGGCAAATGTGTTCTTAAAAGTGCACATTCTAGACTTTCTCAGAGCACTGCAATGCAAGACTTCAGTAATCTCTCACGTCTTTATAAAAGCCTTCTCTTTTTAGGGTCATCCAAATGATTTATAGGTTTTAGTTATTCATTACATATTGGGATAATCCAAAAAGCACACAATACTACTTTCCCAAAACTGAACCAGAGACTTTGCTTTCCATCAGATGCTTAAAATGTCAATGTTTTCACTTAGCAGGCAAGTCACATGCACCCTTTATGGATAGCTACCAAAAAAAGAAAAGTATTTGTTTTTAATAAGTACAGCTGAGAGTGTCCAAATTTAGATAAAATTTTCCAATCATTGTTACTCTTGGACTGATAATAAAACAAGATGAGTTGCAATACAAGGTAGAAGCAATATTCAATCTTCAGTAAAAGTTTCACCAACCCAAGGTTCAAGCCAAGAGAAAATACATTCCAACCCTCAGACATATCTTTAGAGCCAAACAAGAACACTACAAACTTTCACAGATCACGGATCTGCTTTCAACAGAGGTGCTTGAATTAAGATGTTTTGTCCAGTGGGCATAATAAGAATTATTATTTAATGTCTCAAGAATATTTAACAGAATCAATTAGGTTGGAAAAGACCTCTGAGACCATCGAGTCCACCCTAAGACCCAACACCAGCTTTTCAACCAGACCATGGCAGTGAGTGCTATATCCAGTCTTTCCTTAAACACCTCCAGGGATGGTGACTCCATGACCTTCCTCACCCAATCATCCGAACACCCTTTCTGTGAACTTCTTCCTAATGTCCAACCTAAACCTCCCCCGGTGCAGCTGAAGCCCATGCCCTCTTGTGTACTCTGGTTTCCTGGGAGAAGAGTCCAACCCCCATGTGGCTACAACCTCCTTTCAGGGAGTTGTACAGAGTGAGAAGGTCTCCCCTGAGCCTCCTCTTCTCCAGGCTGAACAAGCTCAGCTCCCTCAGCTGCTCCTCACAGGACTCGTACTCCATTCATGAGCCTCGTTGCTCTTCTCTGAACCTGCTCCAGCACCTCAATATCCTTCCTAAACTGAGGGGCCCCGAACTGGACACAGCACTCGAGGTGTGGCCTCACCAGTGCCCAGTACTGGAGCAGAATCCCTTCCCTGGTCCTGCTGGCCACACTATTCCTGATCCATGCCAGGATGGCACTGGCCTTCTTGGCCACCTGGGCACACTGTTGGATCATGTTGAGCTTCCTGTCAATTAGTCCCCCCAGGTCCCTTTCTGCCTGGCCCTGTCCTGCCACTCTGTGCCCAGCCTGGAGCGCTGCAAGGGGTTGTTGTGATCAAAGTGCAGGACCTGGCACTTGGTCTTGTTGAACCTCATCCTGTTGGAACCAGCCCATCTGTCCAACCTGTCCAGGTCCCCCTGCAGAGCCCTCCTGCCCTCCAGCAGATTGACACTCCCCCCTAACTTGGTGTCATTGCAAATTTGCTGATGGTGGACTCGATCTCCTTATCCAGATCATCAACACAGACATTAAACAGGACTGAGCCCAACAGTGATCCCTGGGGAACACCCCCAGTGAGCAGCAGCCAACTGGATCCAGCACCATTCACTGCTGCTCTCTGGGCCTGTCCTTCCAGCCAGTTCTTAACCCAGCATCTTCATCCACTGCCAGAGTTCAAGGCATTAAGTGCAAACAAAGCTTTAGGAAGTTGGAAATAATTTGAGCTGTTAAGTCTGACATGAAACAAAAGGTACAGTGTAAGTAGTTTCTTTTGTCATTTTTCACATTACACCCATTAATGACGACAGCAATTTATGAGAAAAAGGTATTTTTAACATTAAAAAAATGTAATTAAAAAAATTTAAATTTACAAACCAAACATCTATGAGGATGACAACCCTCACTATGTAAGAACTGCCAAAATATAGTTTCCCAAGGGCTTTGATTACTTACAGGTATCTTATACCAAGTTAATTTTTGGTTTTAAGAAACAGCTACAAACAAGTGGCACTTCCTTTCATATTCTATTACACAGAGATTTTTGTTCTGCATTTTGTCCAGAGAGTATTCACCAAAACCCAACCAGCTTCTGAAACCTTCCTCACTTTCCAAGATCCACTTCTGCCTCCCATGCATTCACTGTCTCTCTTCCAACATCGTGGCAGTTTTTGTGCTTTGATAACTTCAGGTGCACAGCCTCATCAAGGGCTTCTCTGAAAACTCACCAGAGAGTTTAATCTGTATCCTTTCTGATCCATTAAGGGAATGCACACAAAGGCCAGTCAGATGGGATTTCCCTGCAGAGAAGCCACGCTGGCCCAAGAGTCCACACTCACCTCTGTGCTCAGGTCCCTCAGGTGAAAGCCACCCAGTCCAGGCAGCTTATTTGTACTGCATTCCCTGCATGCATTTCCTTTAAATCAAGCTGTCCCCTCTGCTCCTCTGTTCTCTCTGTTAGCAGGAGGATGCTGGAGATAACTGAGTCAAGAGACAGTCAGGACCTAGTGTATAATACAGATTTAGACTTCAGTGTGTTGGCTGCAGACAGGGATTTCTGCACTATCCAGATGTGCTTTAACAGCTGTAGCTCAACTTGCAGACTTCTTAAATACAGTCCTAATCAAGAAGTCAAAGGGACACCACAGGGCAACCTATCCTGGCATCACCTCAGCTTTGACAGGTAGCAGCCCATGTATCCATCCTCCAAGCACAGTAACTTGTGTGTGGGTGGAACACATTTTTTTCAGAAAGGATTTTACCCCTATCTGAAAATGGAATAACTCCCTTAATAATCTCATTTTGACAGCAACTGATTAATTCAGTGATTTAAGAAAAAAAAATCCAATTTCTTTGGTCTGAGCCCTCACACAGGTTTTTTTAAGCCATTTCTAAATTGAAGAGCCTTTTAAATACCCTCTATCTTCAATTAATTATAAACAATGTATTCTTTATTGTTTTGATAACCTGTTTTCTGATCCCTCTGGTACAAATAATTTGTTGTGCACATGAGACTTTCCCCAACACCATCAGCAACAAAACAATGCCACAAGAATTCAGAGTGGCTCTGGCACAGCCTTGTCACTTGAGCACCTATTTGACACCTTGTCCTCCTGTCATCTCCTTCCTGCTTCCTAAATGTCTTTCTGCTTTTAATACATGTAGAGAACTTTTCACTATCACCTTTTGTTTTCTTGGAATAGTGAATTTTCAAACAATCTTACATTCCTATTTCCAGCTGGCCTGTCCATCTGATATTGTCTGCCTTTTCCTGTGCAGGTAAGCAGGTTTTGAAACTCTTAATGTCAGCATTTCCCCTGTGACAGCTACACAAAATCTACTAAATCAGATATGGTTTTATGGGATGGCTTTTTTTGTAGGTTTTTTTGCTTTTTAGACTTCCTCATTTTCACATAAAAACACGTGCTGTATTTCTGTGGATCAATTCTGCCCGTGTGATTTACTTGATTTCCTCATTTATATGACAATTATAAACCTAACTGTATTGTGAATGTTACTACAGCAGTATCCCAGTAATGCATCTTGAGCTAAGTCTTCAGTGTTGCCTGGGACAAATAGCAGGAAAAGCATCTTCCCATAAATCATCCAAGAATAATTCTTTGAGAAGGCAGTTACCTACCAAGTAAAAAAAAAATATTCTCACTATATTTAGCACATAGATCTTTTTCATCAGCTCTAGCATTTAGTTAGGTTTCATGTCAACCACTGCAGATCAAAGAACTAGAAAAAGGCAGCCTTTTAGTTTTCCAGCTTCAGGATTAAGTTTGCATTTGACAGTGGGCATTTAATCTTTCAGACAGTTTATAGCATCCTGATGATGTCACCTTATCTGGATGATTAAAGACAGATTTAGTCTTCCAGTCAGAGAAAGCATTTGATCTCAAAGGGAGCTTTAATCAGAATGATTGCTTGCTGTGCTGAAACTACCCCAGCAAACAGCATTACTGACCTTCCCTCTGCAGGAAATTTAAGCTTCTGTCAATTACTCAGTCAGGATTACTATCATTTCACACCAGATCAGGATTAAGTATGACTTCTCAAATCAAATATATGAGAAAACTTCTCACTTCTGCAAGTAGAATACTGTAGATACCTGTTGTTTTGGGTTTGTTTTCCTAAGTTGTCTTTAAAAGACACCTTGGGTGGTTCCAATTACTGTCTGAAACCACTGTCACCTCTCCTCTGATTAATCACATATCCAGTTATTGTGTTGGGTTTTTTTTTTTTATGTATTAGACATCAGCTGTTGTCAGACTAATGTTCAGCCTTCTTCCTTCAACTCACTGCCAAATAAAAATATAGCCCCCCTCCCCCCAATTTATTTCCCCAGAGATGGGTGAAGTCTCAACTGAGAACATTTTTCAAACACATAAATCAAGTAAGATTTTTTTTTCTGTTCCTCACTTGAGACAATCTCTTCATTCCAAAAATGTCTTAATTTCTGCCTAAAGTTCTAAAGTAACCCACAAGAATGCCACAGAACAGGAGATGGGAACACAGGCAGCTGATTGAATGTTTGACATCAAAATAGGGTATTACAGCTTTATTTTCCTGAAGTCCAGATCCCCTGACATTAAAACCTATTCCCACTGACTGGAAGGTTAAATCATACAAGTAGGAACATGCCATAATTTTTTTGCATTTAAAAAAATCTCTTTTTTGGGCCAGATAGACAACAATTATTAAAAGAGCTATTGCAATACTGACTAAAATCTTGGATTACTCTGCAGTTGATCATATAAGGCATTAATTATATGACAAGAGTATGCAAAAATGATTAAGTTTTTTTTAAAAATCTAGATCTAACAAGACAGAAAAAGTCATATCAAGTACATCACTGACCTTCTGAAACTGGAAGGCAGGTAAAAACATTAAATTATTCAAAACCAGCTGTACCTCAAATCCTGAGTTCAGTTTTGAGCCCCTCACTACAAGACAGACACTGAGGAGCATGTCCAGAGAAGGGAACAGAGCTGGGGAAGGGTCTGGAGCACAGCTCTGATGAGGAGCAGCCAAGGGAGCTGGGGGTGTTCAGCCTCCTGTCTACCAACACCTGAACAGAGACTGTACCCTGGTGAGGAGTGGTCTCTTCTCCCAAAGAACAAACAATAGAACAAGAGGAAACAGCCTTGCACCAGGAGAGGTTTAGTTGGGATATTAGGGGAAATTTCCTCATGGAAAGAGTTGTCAAGCCCTGAACAGGCTTTCCAGGAAGTGGAGTTATTATCCCTGGAGGTATTTAAAAGACTCACAGACCTGGCTCAGGTACATGGTTTAGTGTGGACTGGGCAGTGCTGGGTTAACAGCTGGACTCAATAATCTTAGAGGTCTTTTCCAACCTAAAATATTCCATGTTTCTAGGAGAACTGGCCTTCTAAAAACCCCTCTGAAATATTAAAACTAATTTTTGTGAAGCACTTCATCACCTCTGGGACAACCTCTGGTTGGGTCCCACAGAATGTGCAGATTGGAGCAGTCCTTTCAGATCACCTTGTCCCCCCTCCTCTGCTCCTGGGAGTGACAATTTGATTTTTTCTTGTATTTGTAGTTCTACTTCAAAGTTATTAAATCAATAGGACTGCCACTCTGCACATGAAGGTTTATCAACCATTGTAACTGACACCTCCATCAGTATTTCTTCCTTCAATACAGCTTTTTCCAACTCTTTACCTAAATTAACTCTGAAAATGTATCAGCTGAACACTGAAAGGCTGTAAAAAAATAGAAATATTTAAATCCTATAGAAAGTATTATTACAGATGGATAGGTAGAAATCTTGCATGCCATCAGTTGCTTGGAACTGTGGCTGTTCTTGATACCTTTAAATTTTTCTTCACAAAAATCATAAAGTGTTTGCCCCAACTAACATTAAAAACTTTAAATCACTCACCTAAAGCAGAAACGAATGAATTTGCATTTAATGCATTTTTCTTTCCACTCTGTCTCATCCACCCAGCTTGAAAGGCTGGTGTTCTGCCACGTGGTATTCCAGTGCACAACAACTTCATCTCTCCCTTCCTACTTTGAGCCATTTGCAGACTGTAGTTCACACCATGCGTCTCTGTAGCTGCAACATTTCTGGTCTGAAATAGATTTCTAAAGACAGCCCAGTACCTACTGCTTTTTTTCGAACATTTGTTGAGTTTCTGAAAAATAGGTTAATGTAAAGAACTACAGCAAATCACAGCTTGCTCTGTTTTTTCATAGGGTTCAAGCTGTCAGTGCTGTTCTCAAAGTTCTTGCATATTTTAGCACTTGTCTCTCCTTCACCAGCACAGAAAGGTCACCAAGAGCAAGTCTAGCAAACTGCCAAAGTGAAATGGAGCAATGATCCTACCAGACATCATAGCTGGTATTTATACCAGAATAGATAAAGAAGCTTCAAAGTTTTTCTTTTTAAACTGGAATTAATTGAAATTGCACCATCTACCTATTGTCACTGTGTAGAGCCACCCAGTGTCACTGAAACACTCCAGGATTTGAATTCAGACCATATTCAAATGGAAGAAAGATCATTATTTTATTCCTTCAGGACTCTCATCTAAATTTCATCTAAGCTTACAAGTATTAAATCGCACACACACAGCCCCAAGCTCCTGCTTCCTGTCCTCACTGCAGCCCAGCTGGACCACAGGGTTTTGCCAAGATGTCCCATCACTCTACTTAATCAGGCAGAAACACAGTCATTTGCTTTCTAGAGAGACCTGAGATCAGCACATCATTTTCTTTCATGTCTTTGCTTGTTTTGACACTGAAGTCACACACTGTTGCACTATTCCTGCTCTTGCAGCGTTGCCCCTGAGGTTTTCCATTTATTCCTCCAATATATTCTGAATTCTTTCTGCCCTCCCACCCTCCACAAGAATAAAAACATGCAGCAAAGCTCTCCTCTTTGTTGTCTCCCTCTTCTTACTCCAGACCAATCCTTTAATAGGTGAGATCAAGCATGTGCAAGGTGAGAGAACCTGTCTCCTAAAAGTGGATGGAATGTGGTCAGTTAATATCCTTACCTTCTCTTTTGCTTTCAGCACAAGCCAACTAGTTCTTGGCTTTTCCCACAAAAAAAAAAGTCTTCTTTTCTCAGTCCTTCTAATACCACATAGATAGTTCCTCTTCTGTAGGTTTGCCCCAATGTCATTCTCTACCACCAAACCGCCAAAGCTAAGAGTAAGTTAAAAAGGATTTAAGACAGACTGGGCATTCCAGGGAGGGAATCCCACAAAAATGCCCAGGATTAGCTTTGGCACTTACACTCCTGGAGCAGCAGCACCAAATCTGAGCTGGACTGGGCTGCCCAGAGAGGGGGTGGATTCCCCATCCCTGGAGGTTTTTAAGGTGAGCTTGGCCGTGTCCCTGAG
>JAWWLZ010000606.1:0-12809 GCA_035041345.1 Poliocrania exsul | reverse complement strand
GTAGATTTTTATTTCTTGCTTAAAATCTTTTAATAACTGAATATCTTTTTGAAAGACTAACTCCATTACACTTACTTTCTAGGACTGCTGTCAGTGTAGATAAAATATTGTTAAGTAAAATTAGGTATAGGTTTTACAATAGAGGTTTTCTTATTTCAACAACACATTTTGATTTCTGTTCTCACTGATATGTCTATCACTGTTTTTTTAAAGTTAACTCGACTTATTTTCTGCACTGTTCTTGGGTAAGTTCAGCACTTATTAGAGGATCAATGTTTATGTCTCTTATAAGAGTTGGTACAGTTCTGGTCAAGAATTCTTAAGTGAAATAGTTTTTATTAGTAGTAAAACATGTTTTTAGACAGGAATAATACCCTTTGATAATGATTAGTTTAATCTTGGAAAGAAACCAAATCAACTCAATTTTAGAATTTCTTTATTTTTACCATGAATATAGGAGTGTTTGGATGAGGCACATTTTGCCCTTTTGTGTTTATCACTTTTTTTTTTCCTCCTGTTCTGTAGGAGGTAGTTTCCGATGCAGTAGAAGCCAAACTCCCAAGTCCAATCTTTTGCATAGTTCTCTTTCTTAACTGGTTTCACATTTTTTAATCTTCTTGTATATCAAGTTACCAATATTTTTCTGTGGAAAGGACAGTTCTTTTAGACTTCAGGAGATATACTGATGTAAAACATCATAAAAAGTGTATGTTACCCTTAAATTTTGGTCAAGAAGCGCTAAGAAACTTTTGATGTCTTTAAATAGTACCTCTAATGGAGGTACTGCTATTCATTCTTCCTAATAATTTGTATTCTAGATATCATCACCTGTATTTTATCTGGGAAGAATCTCTTACTGTAACTGATACTTAACCTGTTTGGGGCTATGTATATTGATCCTTTTAGCTAGTGTAGTTTCTTGTTTTAACTAAATTCATAGTTTTGTATCACAGAAGGTTTTTGTGTTCTGTACTGTCTCCTTAACATTACTAATTGCTCTCCTTTTAAAAGGAGAGTAATAAGGTAACAGAGATAACATTCTTTTCATTTTAAAAAGGAGGAGTTAAGAGGGGAAAGAAGGAGAGCAATTAACAGTTTGAATAACAAGTTTCCCATGGCTAATAATTTCAGTGAAAGCTTGAGTGGTCTAGCTTATGGAGAAATGCATCGTGATGTTATTCATTAGCAGGAGTTTTGAAGAAGAGAAGAAATACAGTTTCACTTTGATTTAGTGTTGATCATGTCTTCTCTGATACAGCTAGGGAAATAAACATAAGCCCAGCCTTCAGTTTTGCAGGTTTTGTTGTTATTTTCCTTCAATAATGATGTATCCATTCATCAAATGGCATCCAGTTTTCAGTTTCATGTGTTTCGAATCTTCATTTTAAAATTTATATCCCACGCAGAGAAATGAAAATTAATACTTAAAACTTAGATGAAATTTGGGGAAATAACTTTGCTTTAAAAACATTTACTTGTGTCTGTATTTTCATACATATATTTGAGTTCTGAGGTCTGTCTTTTGTTTTATTTAAGTTAGCTGAAGTTAAAACTGAAAGTTTGTTTTATCATAGTTTCCTCAGTCTTGTGACTTTGCTTAGGAGTAGTTTTGCTCCAAATTATTATTCTAGTAGTAGCAATATAATTTTATGAATGTTGAAAGTTTTATTGTGCACATACTCACAGCTTCCCCTTTAAAGGGATTCGCACGTTAGAGTTTATTGGAAACTTCACATGATGTAAAATAACTCACAGTTACGGAAATTTACAGGTTAAGAAACACCAAATCACAAGTGTTCTGTTATAGTCCCGTTATATGACTCAAGAGTATTGAGTTACTTCATTGTTTTTTGAAACTGGTAACTCTTCCTTCTCAGTGATTCACATTTGCTAAGATCCTCCTCCTTGAAGAAATACCAGAGTCTACATTCTTGATCATAATTTGCTTCACTTTAAAAGCAAAAGGCTGTACAACTATATTATTTTCTGGACTTCTGCTAATTACTTTTTAAAGAAAAAAAATTTTGTTGATTTCTTCTGTAAGATAATTTCAATGGGTGCTCTTATCCCTGTGTTTTCCATAGGTACAGATTCCAGATATTCTGACTTGAGTGTGCAGGCTGGTGTGTCAAATTGTCTGTTGTTACAGAAAACAAAGAACTTATTTACCTGTGAATTAAAGTAGGGGATGTAGTTATGCCTTGAACAGAGTTGATTCTGATGTGCTGATGTTTTTCATAATTTATGCATCATTCACTTGTCTCACATTTTCAGCCAAAAAACTTTGACTAGAATGGTTTTAACTTCTTGACTCAATTAAATTATGTAACTTAGGGACATACAACTTACCCACGACTGATCTCTGTCTTTCTGTAACACCCTCAAAGATAAAATAATCACAGAGTTTGTCAGGTTGCATTGTTTATGTGTAAAAACTCCAAAGTTCACCAATATGTTTAAAGTGGGTCAAAATATATAATATTTGCAGCTTCAAATTTTTAATTTTCCCTGTAAAAGGATAGTAAAATAAAAGACAAGCAAACTGTATGCTAATTTAGCACATACATTATAAATCCTCTGCTAAATGTGTGTTTGAAAAAGAATAATTAAAAAATGAATGAATGTGTATCTCAATATTGAAAATGCATCATTGGCATAAAAATATTTTTGTTTAGAAATACTCCATTTTGAAAAGGTTTGCTAAAATAGTAATAGCAACTGTCATTGCATGGGTATTGTCCAAAACCTTAGATAAACAAATCTAATACACAAAAACAAGAGCCATTGACTAGAAGGATGGAAGTCAGGAAAACAGTGGTGAAAAATGGTGATTATCAAAATCCATGCATACCAGCGGTAAATTTTGGTGGTACTGAATTGCATTAATCTGAAGTAAGAGGTGGTACTGCAAAGTTAATGCCACATAAACAAATCAGCTGATGATAATTTCAATACTTTTAAGAGGATCATTTTAAAATTTTCAACTTCAAAGTTTTGTGTGTTCTAAGAGTAAATATCAAATATACTTCTTTTTCCAGAGTATGTATCACAATATTATATAAACTTTTGTATTTTTTTTTTGTATTTATATATTTTTCCTTATTTTGTTACATATTTTTCCTTATTACCAGGGCTGGACAGGGGAGAGAAAGAGTATAGAAAGGCTCATAGTTTGAGATAAAGACAGAGAGAGATTGCTCACTATTTACTGTCATAGGCAAAACACTTGATTTATGGAAATTAATTCTGAGCCAATTATTATTGTCAAATCAGAATAGGATAATGAGAAATAAAAAACCAAATCTTATACCTTCCCCCCACCATTTCCTTTATCCTAGGCTCAGATTAACCCTTTTTTTTAATCCAACTACTACCTACAATGGTACAGAGGGATGGAGAATGGGTTCTGCAGGCCATTCATTGCATGTTTCCGTGTCTTCTTCCTGCTTGTCTGGGAACAGTTGTTCCTAAGCTTTTCCAGTGCGAGTCTTTCTCACTGGCTGCAGTTCTTCATAAATGGCTCCGTAAAGTCAAATAATCATGGAATGGTTTGGGTTGGAAGAGATGTAAAAGATCATCTAGTCCTGAGACCCCTGCCATGAGTTGTTTCTGCTGATCCTTCCTCCTCGTGAGGGATGACTCCTCACACTCTTTTCGTACTACCATGTGGGTCCCTTCCACAGTTAACAGCCTGCTCCAGTGTGTGTCCTTCATGGGGTCATTTGTCATGCCAGCAAGCCTACTCTACTCTGTCATGGACCTCCACAAGCTGTAGGTAGGCAGCCTTGCCTCATCATGGTCATCCCACAGGCTGCAGGGGAGTCTCTGCTCTGGCACCTGGAGCATCTCCTACCCCTTCTTTTTCATTGACCTTGGTGTCTGCTTCTCTCTTCTGTTCTACCTCTTTTCTCAGGCTGCTTTTCAGCAGCAACTTTTTCCTATTCCTAAATATATTATCCCAGAGACACTACCACCATTGCCGATGGGATCATCTGGGGCACATGGCAGGTCTGTCTTGGAGGAGGCTGGTATCAGCTCTGTCACACATAGAGGAAGCTTCTGGCAGATTTTTACAGGAGTGACCCCTGTAGCCCATTACCAATGAAAATACTGCCAGGTTAACATAAGAGAGGGCTTTTGGTTTTGTTTTGGGAGTGACATGTCTCTGAGTAAGAGATGTGTACTGAACTGAGCATCTTCTATTGAACCCATCCAAGATGTGTTCAAATACAAATCTAAAATCCCATCTAAGATAAGAAGGAAGGCTTAGTTAAAATCGGTTGGATACTGAAGCATTCTTGAATTCAGATAGCTGAAATATTTACTTACTTTTATTATTTAACTTAATGTGAGGAGGAGAATACAGGTGAAGAATTAATAACTAATAATTTATTCAATGAATTTTCAATTTCCTACTTGAGAATTTTCTGTTAGAATGTGATTTCTGCAAATGGATTTGCCATTTTCAAATTATTTTTATAATAGTACTTTTATGAATGGTTCATGATTTTTATTCAGCTTGCTACCATAATCAGGAACATATCCTGGTCTGCTTTCAGAATGTACACAGATTGCACTGATATGTTTAAATTCCCCAGTTAAGTAACTATAAGTGTTAAAATTGGCATTTCCTGACAAAATGCTCAGAATAATGAATTTGAAATTACTTTTTTGAAAAAATTCTGTACTAATTTCATTACACTATTCTGAATATAATTACCGCACCCTATGAACTAGTAAATTTTGGGTAGGGAAAACAAATGAAATATGAAAACTGTTAAGTAATTTCATTTAAGAAAAGATTGTGAGTTATCAGTTTTAATATCTGCACAGTTCTAGGGGAAATTAAATGCAAACATCTCAGTACTGTCAGAAATGTTCTGGATATTTCTAGTCTCATATGATGTCTTACCCTTCCTCTTCAGTTCCAGAATAGATGCTTATCTTTTATATTTGTCAGAAATAGTACTTTGAATAACAATTTTAAAGCCTTTTGCTTACCATGTAAAATGTTACCGAGTGATAACAGGACCTGGCCTCTTTGTCTTCCTTGCTATTGAAGAAATATTTTCATGTATGTGCATACATACTCCCACAGTCACGAGTGCAGAGATATTCCGTTGTGGAAAACTGAGTGATACAGGTTCTAATAAAGAGAATTTGCATAAAAATAAATCTGATTTATCTCTACAATTGAGAATATGGGTAGGGATTATCACTCAAACAGTGTTTCATGCACTCTTTGCCTTCTGGTTACACGTGGCTGATACAGGCCATGATGCCATTGGCCTTCTTGGCCACCTGGGCACATGGCTGGCTCATGTTCAGCCAGCTGCTGACCAGCAGCTCCAGGTTCTTTTCTGCCAGGCAGTTTTCCAGCCTGTCTTCGCCACTCCTATAGCACTGCATGGAGCTGTTGTGACCTAAATGCAGGACCCCCAGCAATTTGCCTTCTTAGTCTTCATACAACTGACCTCAGCCTGTCCAGAGCTCTCTGAAGAGCCTTCTTAGCTCCCAGCAGTTTGACACTCCCACCCAGCTTCATGATGTCTGTAAACTCAGGGGGCACTTGATAGGAGCACTTGATGCTCTTGGTGCAGTGGAGAAAAATGCTGGTGAATGGAGGCAGAGTCAGAAAAAGAACAAAGGAGGAGAATAACTTGGGGTAAAAGGAGCTTGAAGGGGAAGATGAAAAATCAAGTTTGAAGAAAATCAGAGATACAAGAAATCTGAGATGGAATAATACAGGCATGGGTCTATTATGCAGTAGCTTTTGTGAAACCAGTTGCATGCATAAGCTTCCACTTTTGATGAGGAAATTTTGATGTTTATTTAGAGCATTAAAATTTCTCAACTTACATGCTAAGCTTTTGCGTTTCTGTATGCACTTCAGTTTTAAAAGCACTCTGACCACACTGCTATTTTTAGACACTTAAATGGAAATCTAGTAAGCCTAATTTAGCAGTCACAATGATTAATGTTCTGGATAAAATAACTGATAGTAGGTGAACAGATGAATATATGCATCAAGGTTAACCTGTCCCAGAATATTTAATATAAACTAAAACGAAGGGGGAAAGGATTAAAACAACAGCAAAAAAATGCAGTGATTTAAATAAAATCTGTGTTAATTGTGGATAAACATTAAAGGAATTATTAACGCCAAAACAGGAATAGTGTCTATTTTCACTTGCATGTGTTTGGGCAGACCATATGTGGGAAAAAAATTACACACACATAGTTTAAAAAGCATATTTAACTAAAGGCAGCAAGATGCCTTGAAAATAAGCAAGTCGAGCAGCATGCTGCAGTAAGTATGGTCTGGAATTAGACATTCAAAGGTTAGTTTAAATATATGTGTTACTGTTGCAGTAATTGAATGAACAGAAACTTAGGGAAGCAAATGTAAATGTGTTGGGATGATACTTTGTTATTTTAAAGACTTCTGCTAGGTAAACTCTTAACTGTATACTAGCGTTGGTTTCAGAGGCAGATCTCCATCACTTTTTTTCTCAGTTACCTACTGCAACATAAGCAATAGAAAAGCAACTGCAGCCTTCTATGTTTGAGTAGTACAAGAGAAACAAGTAACCAATTCATAGCTTCTGCCTTTCTCTGTATGTTTCGCTGGTGAGTTTGTGCTAGAAAAACCTGAGCATGAGTAATATCCATGCTTCTAATATGCAGAAATCCTGTAAATGGCAGTGTCATTATCTGGAGTTGTTTTTGCAAAATATCAATAGTGCTTTTTCATTAAGGTAACTACCTTCTTTAGACCTCTGATTATCTGCACTCTAAATATGCTGATGGTGGCACACCATTTTTCGAGAAATTAATTCACTGTGAGAGATGATGAATTTTTCTATATTGTTTCTACTTATTGGTTGTCTTGTTATGTTAGCTGAGTGGAAAATGCCATAGAAAGTATTAGAACTAGAAAAAAAAAATAGCTCTTTCCCTCTCAGGTGCTGGCTGCCTTAGAGTGATATGACACTGATTATATCATTCTTATTCTAATATGAGAGGCTTGTGCTTGAGCATATGTGCCTGCCTGAAAATGACTTAAAATAAATGGGGAAAATTGTTCCTTGGCTTGAAAGATATTGCCCCTACTTTCTACAACAGACAGATTGTAGGCTTGAAAAAATCAAGCTGTCTTTGAAGAAAACATTTCATCTTTATGATCAGAATGGGGTGTATTCAGTTTGCTCAAAGCCTGTTGAACAGGTAAGTAATAGCAGACCCTACATTCAGCTTCCTTTTCTTTTACTCCTGCCACTCTCTTAAATGTAACAAAAATACTTTCGGAAATGGACTTTCTCTGTCATACATGAAGATTTTTATGCCTAGTATAATTCCTGAGGTTTAAAGGTAACCAAAGTGAAAGAACTGAATTTTTATAAAAGCTTTATTCATTGGATTTCAGGGAAAACCTCAGCTTTATTTTGAGTATATAATATCTTAACCCTGATATGGTGATGGGCATACTATTTTAATAGTATATTAGTTGTTATAACAGTATATTGTGTTTACAGCATAGTCATATAATTTTTACATTTCCCTCTTAGATACTTGAAATTCCTTTAGAAAACTTCTTAAACATTGAAATTACAGAGTTCCAAAAGTAGAAATAGGAATTTTGAGATCTAAGTGTTGGGTTTTGTGGGGGTTTTTTGTTTGGTACTTTTTTTGGTTTGAGTTTGCTGTTGTTCATTTTTTTGATTGGAGTTATGACGGTTTTTATTTCTTTGGGTTTTTAAATTTTATTTTCCTTTGCTGTTGTCATTTTGTGTTTGCGTTTTGTCCCAGTTCATGTATCACACTACTAAAATCTACCATTATTCCTCTGAAGCTGTTCTGTTCCACACTGGTTATACTAAAAGAACAGGTATAAAATTTCTGTTGATTGTTGAAGTAAAATGTTATTATACATCTTACTGTAAGTGATTTATTTTTTCAATATCACCTTCAGGTGATAACTGACCTCCACTGTGCACAGTTTTTAGCTGGCTAAGATTCCATGTGTTCATCCTGTCTTCATGGCCTTGCTAACAGCGTAGAATTTGCTAAATTTTTACAAGCTTGTGCTTTATATATATTTTGATTCATTGTTAGTAATGTGAATCATGTAAGGAGAAACAAGATTATTAATCTATATGTTAGTACTGTGTACTTTTTTGTTTCTGTATTTTAGGGCCTTTTTGTAAATGAAAATTAATGTTATTCCTCTTCTTGACATGTATTTTAATCTTAGCAGCATCCATTTCCATGGTTAGGGAATTAGTTGACTGGCGTTTAACCCATTTAAATCTACATTTTCTCTTGCCAGACAGTGACATTTGCTACCACTTGTTTTAAAGGTCATAGACAAGTAGATTTAAATGGACTTTATGGCATATTTCATCCCTTGTATAAAACTTGCTAGATTTTAAAAGAATATTTCACTGTGTTTTAAATAAGTGATTCAGCAATTATAGCAACACTACTCATTTCTAGTGAAGATTTCTGTGTGATCTGTTCTTTCCTTTGAAAATCCAGTGAATACCTTATTCTTTCTCACTTCTTAAATTGCCTGATTTTTTGACGGTCACTAGCCCTAATTAAAATATCACTGACAAGAACTGCCTCAAGCTGCTCTCTCCTCTATTTCTCTATATAGTTAGCTGTAAAGGAGTCAACTCAAATTGTGTGGGTTTTTGATCTCCAGAACTGAGTCAAAGTATCAGAAAAGTTTGATAACACATTCTAACTTACAGCATTTAACTTATTTTTAAAAAATGAGTATCAAGTTGTTTATTTTCTATATTTATTAATTTATCTGCAAATTTTTCAGCGTATTTCCTTGTGAAAGTCACAATGCCTTTGATTCATTTCAGGTCTTAAAAAAAAAAAGGAATTGAGTATACAGATATTTTTGTGTAGACTTCAGTAACTCCCATAATTTTCAATTAAAAAAAAAAAGACAACAGCTTTGTTTTATTTTTACTTGTTAGATAAAGGAATTTTTTGTTTAATAAACAGATCATAAATTCTATATGTATTTGTCTGTCTTAATATTATGTTCACCTTTTTGACAGTTTAGATTGTAGAAGCAATCAGTGAATTTCTTATGAGTTTCAATGGTGTTTGCAATAATCAGGTTTTTTAGCTGGCTGGCTGTGCAGATTTTTGCTATTATCCTAGTATACATTATTATTTATTAGAGTTACTAACAGGAACGTTTTAGGAAAAGTGATTGTAACTTAACTGCATAATATACTGAATCTGTTTTAGGAAGTTGTAAATACTTGTGCTAAACCATTAGTTAAGGGATTGTATGTTCTTTATGAAATAGGACAAACTAGATGGCTTTAGTGTCTAGTCATAGATATGGAGTCATCATGAAATTTTTCTTCTAATTTGTGAACTATTATTTTACCTTTGTTGCAGAATTATACACTTATAGAAATACATCTCTTTAAGCCTCATTTACAGTTTTCTCTAGTATGAACCATCATTACTGTTGAGAATTTCGAACAGATTGCATTTAAAATCACCAATTTGATGTGTTCATTACCACCTTCTCTTTCCTCAGTTTTCTGTATTTTATGAAGGACTCACAATAGTTATGTGATATGTAGAAAAGTGACATATGAAAAATATGTTGTGTTGAACTGTGTTCTATAGTGAGAGGTATGTAACTGCTAATGACAAGATGTGTTTTCTCTTCATGATTTATGGGCTAAGTTTGGATATGTCAGTACTTGCATAGGTGCCAATATAATTAAAAATTGTGCAAATATGTATTGTTCAGCTATAAATTCTTTAACTACTTGCAACTGTGAGATGGTCACAGCACTATAAAAAGTTAAGTATGAACAATTCCAAAGGGGAAAATGTTTAAATATGTTTTAAAGAAGATATTTTATGAGATTATGTCTAGGCTAGAGGGAGGTGAATTAAGAAATAAAGCTTAAAGGGAAAATCATCACTGATTACTGAGTGGAGAAGTAGACTCTACTTTTGTGGATCACACAAAATAATTTATGTCCCTTTGTTCACTATCTGATTTTTGTGCTAAGACCATAAGTGAAGTCTTGTAATATCTTTCTGTGAACAGAAAAGAAAACTAGCATTGCTTTTTCACTTGTCAGTCCATATCTGTTCACTCACTGTCCTCCCTTGTAGTACACAACATATTGATTACCTGATGTCTTCAATTCAGATATTGATACCTTTCATTGATGTTGGCTATATATAATATATTAAGGAAAAGATACTTTAAACTAAATGGTTGCGTATTACTGAGTTAAAAGTAAAAGAATACGATGCTGTTATGGATCCTGGCTTGTTAAACTGGAGAATTAGTATCTATGTAATGTACATTAATGCTACCATTCAGATTTTTTTATTATTATTTTAAAGGTATATTAATCATAAATTCTTTTCCATAGTTCTGTATTATTTGCTTAAACATGGAAAATATTAATACCTTGGCTAATATAGTGAAAAGAATGTTAAAGACTTTTTCAGAGATATAACAAAGTCACCAGAAAACTGCTGATGTATATGCCTCATATGAACCATCCTTCGTAATTTATTATTATTTGATTTCCAAGCAACTCAATTACATGGCAAATGCAGCATCAAGAAATATGAAACAAGTTTAAAAAAATTATATGGAAGAAGAGTAACAATTTCTAATTCTATGGACTTACAAGTTTGTTCAGTTTTCTTAATAGCTGAAGTATGCAAAGCATGCTTCGAAGAGATTAATGATGTTGAATAAAATTGTCAAAGTCAAGCACTTTACTGAAAAGCTGTTATTTTGTATTGGTTTTTTTTCCTTGTCAGTCCTGATCTCTTAAGAAAGCCAAATTGATTTATCCATATTGCTGTATTTTTTGTCCATATCAGATTATTCACTGAAATGTAGATCTTTACTCACTATGTTAAAAACTCGGTGTTCTTATTCTTGCTGACCTTTCCATTCAATTACAAAAACATATCAATATCAACCTTTTATGAGGTGCATGTCATCCACAATATCCTTACATTATTAGGTTTGTTATGTATTTGGGGAATTTCTGGGTTTTAAACATTTTTTTAGAGATTCCTGCGATGAATAAAGAATAGAAAGTGGAGCCGTAGAAATTTGGCTTGCCCTTGATAAAAAGCATGGGTCTTGCTGAGAAAGCAACAAAGACTTTTTTTTTTTTCTTTTACCCCAAGAGAGAGTTAGATTTGTTCTATATCTGTTGATAACTTTTTTATATTTAGTGATTTCATAGATTGGTTTTAAGTTTACTCTTTGCAAACTCTGTGAAGGACTGTGTGGTATGAGTGGATAATACATTTTTCAAAGACTTTTGGTTCCTTCTGACAAAGAATTAGAGGAAGAGCAAAGTCTTAAGTCTTCAGCCATAACTAAATGAGACTAGAAGAGTCAGAAAACAAAAAGAAAATAGAATTTATCTATGAAATTGAGAAAATACTTTTTTTTCTTCCCCTTGAAAGTTGGAAAAGGTGTGTCAATAGTAAAGACGTTGGTATGGTGAAGGCATACAATGTCCATGTATATTTTTTTATGACTTCATAGGTAGGTTCTTAGGACTGGAAATAAATAGAAGACAGTGGAAGAATTCACATAGAATTTGAGTGTAGGATAAAACATATAAGAAGGGTAAGGCTGCAAACACTTAGAGGACGAATATCTTCAATAGATCTACAGTCAGATTCATGATTTTTCTGTTCCTCTGCTGAATGTTTCCATCTCTCCTTCACTCATTTTTAATGTATGAAAATTACAATCTATTGTTATAGAGGCACTGTCATCAGTCACTCCAGTTTCCTAACAAAGCAAATAAAGCACTATAAAAAATTTATCTTCCCTAACTGGAATGTCATGTTCCCTATCCGGATGGTTCCTATCTGGAAAAATAGCTAAACAAAACTACTTGTGACTTTCAGTAGCCATGTCAAAGTTCCAAACTGTTGGCTTTCAAATGATTTTATATCATAAAAATGAAGTTTCTCTATAATATGTCCATTTTCTGAAAGATGGAAGAATTAGTATGCTGGTTTGTCAATCTCTACAATGTACATGCAGCTTTAGAGGCCTGTGTTGGAAAATTTTCTGGAATAATTATAAGAACCAACTTTTCTTCCATTTAGAAAAGATCCTGTAAATTATGTGAGTTCAAATGAGCTTTCTGGATGAAATACAGAGTTGTCTCTTTCGAAAGAGGGAAATACCAAAGCCATTCTAGAGTATTTTCAATTCAACAAATTAAGGAGAAAATCTTTTACACTACACTAGGAAATATTCAAAAGGATTATTTGTTTATTTCACACATTTTTAAAGGATAGTGCAATTCTACCCAATCATCTGAGTCCAAAAGGAGAATTCAACAATTGTATGTGAGAAAATTTTATTAATTAAAAAACAAAACAAAACAAAACAAAAAACAACCAGATTCTTTTTTTTTCAATATTGAAACCTCTTATAGTGAGATTTCAGATTATTAGTTAAAAATCTCTCATGCGTGTCCAGGAATATTTCAATAATAAATATTAAAATCTAGTGAATGGCAGATCACCGAGGTGCTAAGGTCACTCACGTAATTACATCTGAAAGTGATATACATTAACGCAAGTTCACTGAGTGCAAGTAGTATGAATTATTCTACAATTTTTAGTGATTGAACTGTAGAAAAATAATGAAAAAAATACTAGCTTTTATGCAAGATTTTGCTGATTTAACTTATTGTTTTGCCACAAACAGATATAGTTATGTTAACCTTGCCATTACGAGTTTTAACAGCTGTATT
>JAWWLZ010000605.1:0-12815 GCA_035041345.1 Poliocrania exsul | reverse complement strand
CATGTTGTTCTGACAATAATTAATACCTTAATGAAGTAAACCTGCTATTTATGAGCAGGAACCACCCTTTTGTTCTGACTCAGAATGTCTTTTTCAGGTATTGACATAGCAGAAGTGATCAATAGTAATTTGAATCAAATGTACAGGACTTACCAAGTTGCATCAAGAGAAAATATGCAGGAAATCCTATACACACCTATGAAATGCTGGAGGCAAGTGGCTGCAATGGAAACTACTATTAAGACTTCTTTACTTCTTTAGGTGTATATTTTGCAATAAAAACTAATGCTTTCACCTCAGTGCTGTCACACAAACAGAAGCCTCAGGCACCTTTATCTTCACTGAAAGCCAAGTTGATCCTTATTAAAGGTTGAGAGTTGTGTCAGTACCTGCTCCGTATTCCTCTTTCAGCAAATATGTATGCATTGAATGGTGCTCTGTATTCATGCTACTGACAGCAGTTATCATTCCTCTTTGCTAGAAATAATCCAACATGACAAAGAGTGTTTGATAATACCCAGTGGGAAAGTTTTACTGGCTCTGTGGAAAGTCCAGATTCTGTTCCTGGTTCATGCATCTCTGGAGAAAAGCTTTATCCCTGGCAGAACCTCCATCTTGTTCTGTGTGCCTGATAATTTCTTGCAGCAGTTTTGGTGTCAGGGGGCTTTTTGTGAATGTTTAAGGGCACAAAACTAGTGCAATTTTGCCATATCCTGAGTCTGGACCTATCAGGAGTTTAGCTAAAGACAAGCCACATTTGTCACCTAGAAAAGCCTCAGCCATGGGATATTGGAAGCTGAGACAGGACACTTATATTCTTTCCCTAAGCATCTGATATCAGTTCCTTCAGAGAGAGTGGTCTGTCTCCTGTGGCTCCTTCAAAACCTTTTGAGTATTTATAGGTTTATGTCTTCACAGAGGGGTTGCAGTGGGTTTTTTTAATGTTTTTTTGTTGTTGTTGTTGTTGTTGTTGTTGGTTTTTTGGGTTTTTTTTCTGTGTGTGTTTGTTTTTTTTTTAAACCACCTTTTCCATTCTGCCCCTACAGTTCTGAGAAACAAATAAGACTTTTTTTACTGTCTAACTTGAAATCCCTACTCTGATTTTATAGTGTTAGAATTGTTACAACAATGGTAACCATTTTGAAATAGTCACTTACGACATGGAATATTCTATGGCACAAATCCACAAAAGCTTCAGTTCTCACTGTACCGTAATTGTCTGCAAATACATGAGATTATACATATTTTATAGTGCCTTTTCCAAACAAAAAATAAAATCATTATTTCAATGATATGCATACAGTGTGCTTGTAGTTATTTCCACTGTTTAATTATGCCAATAGTATTAAGTAGGATTTCGATTAAATCAAGAGCAAATTTTCTTCCTGAGCAGTTTGACAATACACTCCATGTATTTTCTGTTGTACATACTTTTTACATAGCAAAGAATAACAACTAAATGATAATATTAATATTTTGATCTTTTATACAGAAAATTGACATTCAATGAAATCAAAGCATTTCAATATTTTATATACTCTAAATTCTCCAGAGCTGAGGTAGAGGACAAATTCTAAAAACCTGTGTTCCTAAGAACAAGAAGTACAAATGTGACTGATAAATTGTGAACTTCAATGAAAGTATTTCAAATAATTACTCTAGTTCTTAGGTCCAAGTTTAAACACCAACTCAAATATTCTATTTAGTTTCTGGATACCTACAAACCCAAACTAAACCAAGAATCAGCTATATGAAATAAGAAACTTTGAAAACTGGATCGCTGAGGACAGAGATGAGTATCAACTGTTAGTTATCTTTGGTTTTGGTCAAATAATTGAAATAAAGTGGATAGAGTCACAGTTGTGTGCTTGCTTATTAACTAATTTCTTTAACTACGAATGGAGTTTTCAGTTTTAAATCTTTAGGAAATTTCTATTTTTAAAGCTAAGAGGTAAATATCCTTTTATTCATGAAGTCTGTAAATGGTTAAGTAAGAGAAATTAATTCTAAAACAAAGATTGGAAAGTTTCAGTCTAGCTGGATTTTTCACTGAAAAATCCAATTTTCTTGAAATGAAATGTTTCAAAGAATATGTTGACTTTGATTATACTTAGCAAACAGTTCTGATGTGTTTAATCAATAGTCTCAGCTTTCTTCTTTTTCTATTACAAAACATTATTCTTATTCTGATTTGTTTTTATTTTGGGGTTTAAAGCTAATGTCATTTTATATTTATGGATAGTGTATTTATAGGGTAGAAATTGAATTTTTGTATGTCTTCAGAAGAAAACTATTAAGCTTTTGAATGCTTAAAAAATATCAGTGAATGCTCACCTGTGATCTAGTTGCTTCTGGTCTAAATACTATTGATAAACCAAGAAGTAAAACATCAAAGTCACAGCATTTTTTGTAGAGTGAGAAATATTTCCTAGTTGAAAGTCGAAAAATAACAGTGATATTGGAAAGCAAGCGGGACTGGTAGGAGTCTGTAGGTTGAGTTATTTCTCTATCTCCACCTATGTAAGCATTAGAATTAGGATCCTTCTACTTTTCCCCTGGATTTTTCTGGACTGGAGCTGAAGGCTTCTTACAGGAGGTCACAATTCCAGTGAAGAATGAAGTAAGGGGATACTAAAACATTAGAAATTTGTGATAAATTTTCTTTCTTCGGACTGAAGTATGAAACCAGGACATGACTACTGTTCAGATTTGAAGCAAGTATTCTTTGATGAAATAACAAATACAATAAATACCAAGGAACTTTAACTGTTGTAAAATATACTCTAGTAGTATGTTTGTCTAAAATATGGAAGAAGGAGATGATCTTTTCTCATTCTGTAGGTTTCTAGAGCAGAACATTAAATTTTTTTCTTTCTTCTACTGCGCCATTAGTCAGGAAATCCTTTGTCAAAGGTAGATATAGGAATATTTGCAATTCTGAACTTCAATTAAATCTGAGCATTCTGGTAAAAATCAGCAAAATAGTACCAGTTCCAGTGAAGTGTAAAATCTGTTTCTGTTCAGCTCTGCTGTTATGTAGTATTATCACAGTAGCCATTAGCTGTTACAGGCAACAGCAACCAATCTCTAATGTCACTGCTTTACTGGTTTCATCCTGTTTTAAACATATCTGTAATGGTTACACTTAATTCCAAAGTGTGTGCCTTTAAGGTACACATTGTTCCAAACAAGCAGCTGTTAAGAACTTGTCTTCAGTTGCTTTAGAGTAATTTTAAAGCATTGGTCTTATTTTCTTTAGTTCAGGGTTCTTTGTTCAGCATGAGAAAAATCAAGAAAATCTCTACATCTTTTTTTATCTTATATCAGATCATTATGGCATCCAGGTACATTTTAAATTGTTGTCGAGCTCAGAATTTATCCACTGATCCAATAAACCCCTTGTCTGATATAGGGTCTTTAAAGTAGGGATTGCTTTCATTTCACTGAAAGCTAAAACTTCTGTCTTCTGAAATTTCCTTTCATTTTCCCATGACTTTTCAATTATTTATACTCAGTGAGAAGACAGTAGTTACATTTTGTTTAGCAAGTAAACTATATGTCCAAATATTTATTTCAATTATTATAAAAACCTGTCTTATATCTACTTGACCCTTAGCCATATTGTAATTAACATGAAATTTCCTCTCCATCACCACTGGTATGTTCACATGTAGAACAGTTTATGAGGAATATCTTTAATATTACTCACTTTTCTAGATGCTTCCCCCCTCCTCCCCCCTCCCCCCCCCCCCTCCCCCGTTAGAGATTAATTAGCACTGTGGAAGAATTTGGCAGTCATGTTAAGAGCTACATATACCTGTGAGGAAAAAAAAAAGAAAAAAAGCTAAGTTTTTATTGTTTCCCTGAAGGCATCTCAAAATTTGTGAGGTTTCTACATAACACTATTTACAGGGATTACCAGCTGTTATTTTCCAAGACCTCTGAGATGTCCATGTGCAAAATTATGCTTGCAAAGTCAAATGATGTTCTTTGTTAAGCAGAGTGAGTATTTTTTACATTAAATATTGGAATACATATAGAAACATAACTCACATCTCTTCTGTGGAAAAAGGTAAATCATGCCAGAAAGCATTTTGAGTGTATCACAGCTCAAGGCAATGGTATAGTGTATATTAACACTGATATAAGTTAAGAGTGAATGAAACAATAATAAGAAATGAATCATTAAAAGATAACATATATTAATTTTCTTCTTCTGTTCTTTTTACCACAGACTGGTAACTCAAGATCTGTTATGCATTTTATGTCCACTTTGCATTTCATTCTGTATTTTCTCCTAGAATTTAACTTCTTGATGCATAGTTTGTTCCACTCTCCTTGTCCAGTGCCTCTTGAGTCCCTGACCTCTTTCCAGTGACAGAGTTCTTTCCTATGCAGCTTGTCAGATCTCCTCCTCTTCAGAGAAATGGATATATCTTCTGTATTTATCAACATGGTCTGATTAGTCATGATAAATCCACCCTGTTCACTGCTACACCTGCTACTTTCTCCTTGGTGGTCTTTTATTTCTGATTATTTTACTTCTGTCAAATGACTGAAATAATTCAGGTACAAAATTTTTATGTCTTCAGTCTTCATGTGGCATTCCTGGAAGTTCAGAACTCCACAAGCAAGGAATTAATCACCGTTAGTTTGGCTTTGGAGGTTTTTATTCATTGCATCCAACAGACTGTCTTGTTGATCCCCTTCTCTCTGTACTTTTACTTATATATGTCTATATATTTATTTGTATTTAGATTTTTCCTTTGTTTCTCAAGGTAGAACAGAAGAATCTCTTGATTCTCTCTGATGCCAGTCATAATTTTGAGATTCTGTATTTTGTTAGTTGAGCAGCAAGAATTAAAATTCTTTGGAGCTTCTAACAGCAAGATGTGTACATACTGTTTTGCTTTACCTGAAAAAAAGGAAATATTTATGCGCAACATGAATTCTTCAAACAAGGATTATTTTTTAATGCATAAATTTATTTAGATTGGAAAGACCAATCATCTGTATATACATGTTTACTGAAAGAAAAGATCTCTCCCTAAGTAAGCAACAGTAAAAACATTTGCTTTTGTAAAGAAGCACTAGAGTATAAAGTCTATGACACTTAATACATGCAGTAGTGCACGTTTAGTAACCTTGAAAAGTGAGTATATTCCGCTTGAGTTACTGCTAATGTATTAAGATGCTTGCAGCAATTAGAAACACAGACGTGTTTGTTGTACAAATAGCAAGGTCTTGTGTAAATTCATTTTGCAATGTGTTGCTATCTTTCATTAATATGCATGTAGTAAAAAAGATCTCTAGGTAGGAATTCTGTCTGTACAGAGATGGCACGGCATCAGTTTATTTGTACCACTTTATGTTATTACTTTTTGAAAAATATTCTTCTAGTAAATGGGGAGATTGGCTTAGTTGTCAGACTTCTTCAGTTGCTTCAGGAAGTGAAAGAGCTGTCCTTGGGGAGTGTCATTTCTTCAAAAGGAGAGCAAAATTTAAATTAAAACTGATATGTGAAGTAACTCAAGCTTTCAAAGAAAAAAGGAAGTCTTGCAATTGCGAGAGGGAGCCATCATTTTATAATTCTGCACATTGTGTCATCATTTCCTATAATATACCATAATGACCAGCTGGCATGCTGATATAATGAAATGTTGACTCTGCTGAATATTTAAAGAGAGTTATTCTTGTTATGAGTTATGAAGGCTATTTGTTCATTTGGAAGCTCTTCCTATTGAAATGAAGTTGCAAATTGTTGTTACTTTTTTACATCCTGGTTTAGGATGAAGAAATTAAAAGTATTGTAATAGAACTTTGTTGCTAGACCAGAAACCCGCTGAGATAGTCAAAGTTAATTGAATCAAGATCTTGAATTTACCTAAATAAGACAGCTGTGATTGGTTCACTTTATGGTGTGAAATATAAATCTTGTCTACACTAACCACATGATTGTTTTCTAACAATAAGCCAAACACATTAGAGAAATCGAATACTGGTATTTTTCTCCCACCCCTCCAAATACCCTAAAGTGTTTCTTATGTAGCTAAACTGTAAATTGTTGCTTAGAATAAAAAAGCACTGTTAATGTTTAACATTCATTATATGATAACTTATTCACTTAAGGCAGGGAATAACCCAGCACGTGTTTTGTTTTACTTTTGAAGTGAGAGAGAGTATCTTTCTTTCTATGATTTCACATTATGAAGGTCAAAAAACTCTATTTCAAAGCTTTTAATTTTTAAATCCTGGTTTACTTATTTAGTTATTCATGTGAAATTATGGCTTTACCCATATTAATGAAATTTTAAAAATGCTTCAGGCTTTGTTGGCATGGATTACATAAATTAATATTTACTATCAAAAATGTAAACTGGTTGAAGTTCCTGGGAAAAAAGCACTGTTGGTTTTTTGTTTTGTTTTTTACTAAAATATATGCTGGTTCGATGAATGCAGTCTCACTAATAATTTCAGACATCACATCTATCAGAATATACAACAAAACACAAACAAACATACAGATCATGTCACTGTCACAGAGTAATTGACTATGCTTTATTTGTTCTTACTTTCATATTTTCTGAACACGTCAAGGCTACTTACATGTAAATTCCTCAGACTTATTTTTGGTAAAGTTAGAAAATGGAGTTGAACTTCTCTAGTGGTTATTGCTGTCATCTCTTTGGGGTTAAAATAAGACTGGTGTCCAGCACAGTAAGTCTTTTTTACTGTCCTCTGTACCATCTGATATTTGACAATTAATTGTTTTATTCCTGTGCAGAAAGAGTAGCAACCAAGAGAAAAGAAAGCAAAAGGTGGAAGCAGGTGGATGCAGGGATAAAACTAGCAGTGAAGCTGGGATGAAAAGATAGGAAATGGGAGAATTTTTGGGAGGAGTTGATGGGAAACTAGGTCAATTAAGTATTTTGGGGCTTGAAGAGCCAAGGATGGGGCCTGAATAGGTCTGTTGGACTGGATGAATGAGAACATGATTGGAATTAGGAGAAAGGGGTTGCAAGGAAGAATAATTGGCAGTGGGTGAATGGGACCAGGTTTGACTGAGTAGTGAGCAAGACAGAGAATTTGAACAGGGCAGTGAGTTTATGCCTGGAAACTGTGCACTGTCAGAGCTTGTTGGAAGCTTGGGTCCATAAATCTTTGCAAATAGCCTTACGCTGAGCAATCTTGATGCTGAGGAGGTTTCCATCAACAACAGAAGGATGGAAGTCCAATTTTTTCCAGACTTACAACCTCTATTTGTTATGGCCCTTCTCTGCCATCCTACTTTTTGACTGGCACAGTCCCTAAACTCCAGCACAGTACCACCTACTTCCTTCCTTCCCATTTGGCTGGACAATGACAATTGTATTATGACAAGTTTAGAACGGCATATGTGTAAATGAATCAGTTGGTTAATACCTCATGAAAAGGCTAATTTAAGGTGTGTTTTCTTTTTTTTTGTTTTGTTTTGTTTTGTTCTGTTTTGTTTTTTTGTTTGTTTGTTTGTTTTTTTTCACATAACTGTACTGGCATATTTGTTCAGGAAAACAGCAGATTAAAAGAGGTAAAAATCTTTGTGATTTTTAATTGAGTTGAACTCAAACCTTCATAAGGGCCTGGAAGGGGGGCTACACAGGTTCCTATAGTCATTACAAAGTCTTTATTTCTTGAAGAAACTATACTAAGAAACAGAAAATAGTATATAATTCTGAAATTCAAATATATTATAATCTATATCATATTGGAATTGAATATTGCAGTAACAGCCTTAATTTTGTCATTACATAACTTCTGCATACTTGATTTTTTTCCCGTCTATGACAGTCTTTGGATATTTGGTTTGGGTGCCATTTCTTTTAAATATTTATATTTGAAACCATTGATTGTAGTCATGCCCAGACTTCTCGCCTTCCTTTTTCCATCCCCTTCTCAAGATAAAACTCAACAAAATCCATGACTGCACCATCATAAAAGCTATATGAACATTTGAAAACTATATCTTGTTCCAGACATTTAATGGACTATGTAAATGAAGTTTTGCTCAGAATCACTTAGGATGTCTTTGGTAGAATTGACAGGGAATCAGTGTCTCAACATTTTAATGGATATGTTGCTTCGTCTCATTCCCTAAATGTTAGAAATAGATCCCTGCATCTATGATAATTTTATTTCTTCAACGACTCTTATCCTCAATGACTACTCCTTTAGAGACAGTGAAGCGTGAGGCCCAGTATATGGTGCACTCATGTTGTTTAGAGAGGTTTAATTTGTTCACTTCAGTTCACAACCAGTTCCTGCTTAAGCAGATTGTAACCGAGAAATGTGCAGCAAACTGCCACTGCCAGAATAGCTGGTGGCCATAAGAATTAAGGTATGGTCTCCTGCCAACAGCATGCACCACTTCCATTAGCCTGTTAGAAAAGTATTTCATAAATATGCACATTACTCTGTAGTTGATGGAATCTTCACAAAACTACTGGTGTTTTTCATGTAGATTTCCATAAAATTTCATTAAGTCAATTGGGATGATCTGATTTGTTTTTTCCCATTGTAAATGTGCTTTTCTTCTACTTCCTGCTTGCTATGAAAATAAGTTAATGTGTGCATATACTACTTTAAATGCCTGAAATTAGCAGAACATCATCCTTTCTCTATGTCCAATGCCATATTGAAATATTTTGGATATTCCAGACTCTCTGTCCTTGGCATGTAAGTTAAGGTTATAAATTATGTTAAGGATAAATGCTTGCTAAACTACCAAATGTTTCTACTGAAACTGAAAGAGAGTAGATTTAGATTAGATCTTAGGAAGAAATTCTTTGCTGTGAGGGTGGTGAGGCCCTGGAACAGGTTGCCCAGAGAAGCTGTGGATACTCCACTCCTGGAAGTGTTCAAGGCCAGGTTGGATGGGGCTCTGAGCAATCTGGTCTGGTGGAAGGTGTCCCTGCCCATGGCAGGGGCCTTGGAACAAGATGATCTTTAAGATCCCTTCCAATCCAAACCATTCTGCATTTTTGTGAACTCAAAGTCTGAAATATTTTGGATATTCCAACCTCTGTGTCCTCGGCACACAAGATTATGGATGATGTTACAAATAAAGTTTGATTGAAATGCCAAGTGTTTCTACAAAGCAAAATATGAATGTAAGCTTTACAGCACTAAAAGTATGTAAGTCTTAGAAGGACATTGATAAATAATTAATGAAATCTTCAATATTTGATAATGATCGTCTGCTTACTCTTCTGAAAAAAGTAAAGAGGTGAGTTCATCTTTCAGGCAATTATTTCAAAGCAGTGGCTTAAATATATGATTTCTTGAAAAAGCTTGAAGAATGTGATGTCTTATATTGTGTGTGATAAAACTTACACAGATTTCACATGTAACTTTGCAATCTGAATCCTGTAATTTGAGTCTGTACTGCCTGGTTTTCCTGTAGTGATATAGACAGAAGATGGCACTGTTTATTCATTGTTCTAAAAATGAAAAGCTATTTTCCTGCTCTTTCAAGAAAAAATAAATGTTAGCATACAGGGAAAATAGGAAAGAAAATGGAGTTGATATTTTTGGAGAAATAGATTCTTTCTGCTGAGTCAGGACATATGCCTGTAAAAGCTGCAGTGTTGACAAGGCTTAGACAGGAGCCCCAGAACTCACAAAGGGACTTCTGATCTTGAGAGCATCCACACACTTTTTAAAGTCTTGTTTGCAATTTAGCTTAATATGCCCAGTAAGTATTTTTTGCAAAATTAATCTTTATCTGGAAAACATCTGATGATTGGAAAGGAATGAAAAGAAATAATTTAAATGGGAATTATCTTAATATTATAGTGAAAATAGATAGTCATGAATATATTACTACATTCTTTCCGTTAATGAAAATTACATTTAATCCACTCTGAAAGTCTATTTTGAGTAAACAGTAGGCTCTTTATAGATAAGCCAACACCATTGCATTTAAATTATCAGCTGTAACTACAGATAAACTGTGTCAAAGGTATCCTCCAACACTTCTAACTAGTGCTTTCCTTGGTATGCCAGTTGTTAGTTTCAAATTAGCTCCAGCACATCCTTCACAAGTGACTGATGGTAAAAGAAAGAAGACTGTCCTTGGGAAAGTAGGAGTCTTAACTCCATTTTTCAAAGTTTTGTTCATTTTGCTTCTACTTGTTTCCTTTCTTGCTCAAAATTCTAAGCCTTGAGGACTGGCCTTTAAATATTACTATGATTTCCTACTGAATTACTTCTCTTATCAAACAGCTTCTCTTGGGTGACTGGAGCTGTTGATTCAAACAAGGAAAAGTAGGATTTGGCCCAGCATGAAAATAAGCTTCAGGATGTGAATAATACCAGTAAGCAGGATTTTTCTTCTGGGAAGGTTATAATTTTTTTTTCAAGCAAAACCAGCAAGAACTATTCTTCAAAAGCAATGCTATAAAAATGTTTGCCAAACTCTATGGGGTTATATGATTTTTGGTTAATGTTCATGTTATTAAATATGAGATCTTGTTTTGCTTTGGAAGGTTTTAAATTGTTCCTTAGAAGAACAGTGCAAGCACTTTGTGATAGTCTTGGAAAATGCTTATAATTCACTGCTATTTCAGTCTGGAATAAATCTGAAATTCTTTACATTAGTAAAAAGAATTGAATCACAGTAATATACCCTTTTATTTTTAATGCACAAAAAATAGTTCAGGTTTTGTAGACTATATGTGATTTCAGAATTGAAGTATGGGTTTTGATGTAGTGGATGTCTTAATTATCCCAAAATAACTTTCTGAACTATGTTGACTTGGCTTTTCACAGCTCTGCTCCATTTTTTCTCAGTCAAATTCTTCTTAGCCAAAAGAGTGGTGGTAAGATGTTTATGTTAGGAGTGTTGCCTGTAAATCTGTGTGGTGGAAGAGAGCTTCAACCTTGTAAAAAATTTCTGTTTATACTTAAAAATCTTTCTGATTTGTGTTTAATTATAACCTTAGAGCTCTGCTTTGGGTTTCTAAACTTTGGAATAAATGGTGTGTCAAGTAGATTAACTTTGTGTTTATTGGTAATCTTTCAAAATGTGGTTGAATTGTAGGTAAGAAGACTGCAGTATACATATTTAAATATATAGATCTTCTATTTTGAAATTTGAAATCAATATTACAAGAGTAGGATTTTGAAAGGACATTTCACATATAAACATTAATTTCTATTGAAATTATAGGGTCCAGTCACCATACCAAAATGCTACTTGGCCTAATTTATGTCATATTCTACTGGAAAAATATGAAGTACCTTCTATTATCTTCTTTTCTCTAATCTTTAGAAAACTGAACATTGAATGCCATGACCTACTTTAATGGAGGTGATTGCTTGGCACAACACTGGAGTAAATTGTATTCTGTACTTGTGAGATCTGCTACTTGGGAAAGGAATAAATCTGTGAATCAATGTACTTTATGGATTGCCTGTCTAATTTCAGAATCTATTGTAATGTTCTCCCTGTAACAAGAGGCTATTGGTCTAAAAAAATTGCTCAAGTCAGTTCAGTATGCTGGGCACCAACACCTTTGCCCTACAAAAAATGCTGGAGAAGTTCCTCCATTTGCAGTCACTCACTACTGCTGTGTTATGGCTGACATCTGAGTTTTTATATAGAAACCTCTAGATGTGAACATATGACCTATTTCTTCTTGAGTATGAGGTTTTTATGCCCTATGAAATTCTTAAAAGCTTTGGATTCTCATCATCTTTATCCTGGGAAGACATGTTTGCCACTGAGTTATGTTTACAGTTGTGTGCATGGCCTAAGTCCCAGGGCTGGCCTGACCTAGTTCGAAACTCTTGATTTACAGAATAAGGCAATGTACATTTCCTTTAGAGATATATTCTTCTTTTCTTCTTCTTTGCACGGGGGATGACTTGGTTAATCTGACTTTTCACTGAATTTTTACTATGGCAGAGGTTGCCTTTCTGTTGCTCCATGTAAGTTTTGAAGGTTCTGGTCCTTTCAGAATAGGACATTCCATTCTGAGACACAACAAAAACAATGGCAAACTTGCCAAGATCTCCTGATCATCTCTCAGCATCAGCTTTTTGCTCGTCTCACCTCTGAGGCCATGTGAAAATTATGTATTGTTATTATTGGCATTGTATGTCCAGGCCACTCAAATTATTTGCTCATATTTTTAAGAAGGACAAAAATCTACCCAAATGAGGTCTAAAGACACATTTTATTTAAAACAAAGAATCTAGAAACAAGACAATGACCTTGATGAGCACAATATAAACTCCAAAGCCCTCTTCTATTATCTTTTGCCCTATGTAATAACAGTGTTTGTTTTCACTGCACCTTTACACTCTGATGCAGAACAAAATTAATTTTTTTGTGAAAAAGTAAATCTTGGTCCTCAGCTTGCTTAAAGGCATCACGCCTCTGAATACTGCAGGGATTGCTGCCAGAGGGGCTGAGAGCTGCAGTGGATGGGCTACTTAACCTGAGAACTTGCACAAAATAATGTTGACCTCCAGTTGCCCAAGCAATATATTTACTAAACAAATAAATTGGAAGAAAAGCACTTTTATTCCAGGGTCAGGTCAGTGTGCAATTCCAGGTGAAAAATTAGGCTTTTTAGGCTTTTTCCCAGCAGAAATAAATCCAAAGTCATGATGTAGCCACATGGAGATCTCACACATTTATTCAGTAACTGCAACAAAATAGTGTCTAATGATAATTTATCTGCTTTCTTTCTGTTTTTTTTTTTTTTTTTTTAAGCACAAACAAAACGTGGTTTATGTGTTGAAAAAATAAACTATATCCAGGCCTGTACAGT
>JAWWLZ010000604.1:0-12863 GCA_035041345.1 Poliocrania exsul | reverse complement strand
ACTTTTTATAGGGTTTTTGGGGAACACGTGAACTGGGATCAGCCTAGGGATAGGTCAAAGGTCTGTGCAGGGGCCAGCCTGCACAAACTGGCCAGCCCTTCCTTTGGGTTGTCTATCTGCCCCAAGGTCAACCTGACCTTGTTAGCGGACGTGTGATCGTGCAAACTGCAGGGGCTGAGGCCAAGTCACTCCTACAAAACCTGCTTTTGGTGACACCTTTGACGGTGAGTGTTTAATCGATCTGAGCCACTCATTTCATGAAAGGCTCCTGATTGCCTCCCACTGAGCAGTGGCTTTACTCTTTATGGTTGTAATGCAGAACATACAACTTAAAAAAAACAGGAGAATATAATTTCTCCAGAAGAAATCCTACAACAGGAAGATTTTGTACAGTCCAATATTAAGATTGAGTTAGTGTGGCTAATTCCACAGAAGAGGATAGAGGGTGCAGCTCTCCCAAATGATATGAGCTAAGGAAAATGTGTAGAGAAATTGTGCTTTACAGTAAAATACCCTCTGTTAAAACCAGCATCTTTGCATTTGGAATTACTCCTGAATCAGAAAAAAACATATTGCCCTGTAAGAGATCCAATGATACCAGAAATAATGGAGGATGATTATAAGCAGAAGGCTTTGGGTACTACCTATATCGTCCTTCAGATTTAATTGCATCCTTATTTTATTGTGTTCAGAGAGCCTTTGAATATTACCATGGCTGGAGCCACTGTCTCTGGAGATATTCAAAAGCCACCTGGACATGGACCTCAGCAAACAGCACCAGGTAGTCCTGCCTGAGCAGTGGAGACCAGATGACCCCCTGAGGTTCCTTCCAACCTCAATCATTCTGTATTTCTGTGATATCTTTCTTATACAAATAATTTTACCTAGAAATTTCAAAGAAGAACTTCTAGCTTAAGATTGCAATTATTAGGTCTGGAAGTTATTCAAAGGTATAAATGAGCATTTTCATAATACAGAAAATGATTCTAAAATCCCTAATGCTGACTGTGCTTTGACCTTTCCCTCCTGTCCATCTGATTGCACCATTTTTGTCTAAGGGAGTATTCTTCACACTAGAGGCCAGCCCAGTTATTAAAAAACTCCTCCCATGACTGTTGCTGTTTCCATAGAATCTTGGAATAGTTTGGGTTGGAAGGGACATTAAAGCTCCTCTTGTTCCAACCCCCTGTCATGGACAGGGACACCTTCCACTAGATCAGGTTGTTGAAAGCCCCTTCAACACTTCCAGGGATGGGGCAGCCACAGCTTTTCTGGGGAACCTATGTCGGGGCGTCACCATTCCAGAATAAGAAAAACCTTTAGAGATCCACTCCCCCAAGTCAAACCTCTCTCTTCCCAGTGTCAGAGACTGGAAACAGCTGATGTGAACACATGGCTCTGTATGCAAGTGTTCATGTCCAAGCTGCAGAGTCTGTGGACTTCTGTTTTCTCAATGCTCTTGGCCCTTCTCACCCCTGGCCCTAAAGGTCTGTTAACCAGATCTGAGTCATGCTGAGTCACAAAATAAACGTGCCTTGGGGTGGGAAATCTTCATCTTAGTAGGTAAAGGTCACGTGTGTGTCAGAGTAAGGACCCACGTGCCTGGAAGTTGTTCATTGTGAGCATCTCCTCACCTCTTCTCTGCAACTCCTGTTGACCTGTGGGGTCTTGCTTAAGTTTCTGATTCACACCAATTCTTCTTTTAATGCAGCCCTAAAAAAACTGAGTCACAAAAGATGTTCTCCTGGTCCATACCAGTAAGCAGCAGGCCCGGAACTCGCAGAGCTATAAATGAAGTTCCAGATACTTACTGCATTGAATAAGACAAAGTGCATTACTTCCTAGATGAATTTAAAAGCCCTTGGTTTTGATCCCATTGATACAGCATTACAGCTGGTTACCCAAGAAATAAGGCACAACAAGGCAAGTCCTTTACCAGTGAAATTCTGCATGGGTTGCTCAGAACAGCTCCTTAAAAATACTTCCCTCTTTCTCTGCCATGTGTCAGCAAGGGATTTTTGCTTCCCCTTCCTGCTACTTTGCTTTATGAAACCTCCTGTCTGCCTCCTGCAGGACAAGTTGCAGCTTTTTATCTTCAGTTAATGATAGGAAAAAGTCAGATGTTCATGTATTTATTATTCTTATCCAAAGCAGGCTGGTTGCTTGCCCTTCTCTGGCTACTTCCTACTTCCCAATTCCAGGAGCCAGGCACTTTTGGAAAACAGACAAGATTGCAGCACAGGAAGCCCCCAGGAGTCCAAGCCAGATGCAAACAGGAGGTATCCCAGAGCAGCCACAGCATCCCAGGGGCATGCTGACCTTTCAGTGTTGCAGCTGGTGCTGCTGGGCAGTCACAGACATCTGGAGGGACCCCGAGCGTGGTCAATGTCTGTATCTACTTTGGCATCTTGGGAGAGGACTCACCTGCAGAAGAGTTATTCTTCCTTCTGTGTACCTTGGTGAGCTGAGATGTTCATCCCTATGATGTGCAAAAGAGACACCTTAAAAACCCTCAAGGTCTGTTGTAAAGTGGCAGTTAAAGTTTTTGGTAGTTTTAAGCTCAGGATCTCTTGCATCCTCAGGGTGTTCAGCATCAGATTCAGGGTCAAAACTTTAGAGAATACTTGGCCCAACATGTTGAATAATTCAGGATTTTTTCAAAGGATTCCAAGTGAGTCAGGTGGTTTAGGGGTGAGAGCATTTAACACACCATCCCTTACTAAGTATGTGGAAGAAAGTATGGCACTTTTTACTATCACAGACTTTAATTGCTGTATTTTTTCCTCAGTATTTCTATATCTTATCAGGTGCAATACAATCCCAGTTTGGAAAAAGAGCACAAGGAACCAATTTCACTATCAGCACTTTTATTTACACACAAGGTCAATATTTACAATATTTAATCAACTTACATTTTATGACGAGTTTTGGTACATTTAAGTGATTTGGTTGAGTGTTTCAAATGGTTGTATAGGCTTTAACTGTGTATTTTATTTTCTTTCAGGGTCTCTCGTGTTTGTCTAAGCATCACCATGGCTATTTCTCAACTAGAGCAATGTTAGCTGTAGAATAATTTCTACGGTCCAGCTCTTCACAAAATTAATTTGCATTTCTCTGGAAGAGTTAACTAACATGGTAAGGATGTCTAGATTTCAAGTGAAAATCTAAACTACTTCAGTAGCTCCTGAAAATCTCTTCACTTGGACACTACTGGAAGCAGTTTTAGATAGGATGAGCTGGTTAACATTTCATTACCAGTAGTACTTCAAGTGTTGTTTACTTCTGTCAACACAAGGAAATTTGAGATTTGTATTTTTGCTTGATATTTTGTCATGACTGTTCTGCTCCAATCTGTTTTCTTTTTTTGTTTTTGGTTGTTTTCTTATTTTAACTTAGTGAGCTCCACATGTTGTGCTCAGTCATTGTTTTACTCCTTTGTAGTCCTCAACTCACATCCTAGATCAGGGATCAGGGAGGCTTCAGACCACTTTGAACTGTTCAAAGCATTAAATCCCCATTGAAAACAGTGTCTTATCCAAATTTAAGTCTGCAGTTCTTTTCTGCTGGCCACCGAGCCTCAGGGCATTCTCTGGCAAAAGTTTATAGCTCCTTGTATGCAAATGTTCCATCCTCACCTTCCTCCTGGGGATCTGCTGCTTGTCACTTTGGCAGCTTCTCCTCCAGCTGGGAATGTTTCTCAGAAACCTTTATCCTTCTGGGCTACTGTGGACAGGGTGGGAATGCAGTGAGGTCACAGAGCCCAGGAGGGCTCAGAAGGTGCAACACCTGCATTTTTATGGACTAGAGGCATGTGCAGTTCATCAGACGCAAGAGCTTCACTCATCACTGCTGGAAAGCTAATCGTGGCCTGGGAAAACCAAGGTCTTGCCATTCATTTTTCAGCCTCTTCTGGTTTTACAGAGCGTGAATCTGCTGCAGTCACCATGAACTTGGAGACTTGACTCTCAAAACACCTCCAAACACCTTCTCAGCCCTTTTGCTGCCAGCAGGTCATATGTTTTGTGGCTTCTCATTTTAAAAGGACACATACTACTCAAAATGTGAACTTAAATAAAATCTTTTAAGTACTTATAGGCAAATTTTCACCTCCAGCACACCAAGTTTAATCTTGCTCCCTATTAGACAGGTATCTAAGGTCTGTCCGGCTGAGCAAGTCAAAATGGTGAGAGAATTTTCCTGTGCATTCTCCTGTGGCAGAGAACATTAAAAACACTCGGAAAGAATAAACATTGGTGTTAGGTTGAGCTGGCAAAATGCCAACTGCCCAACACAGAGAGAAAGGGTCCCTCCCCCACCCCCAGCCAGGGGAAAAGGAGGGAGAGGAAAAAACTAAAACCTGTAGTAGCAAGCTTCTTATATTGTACAGAAGAAAGACAATAAAAAATAGAATATGATATAATACATATATACACAAATGTGAGAAAAATACCAAATTAACAACAATAGCTACTGAGTCACCCAATTAAATAATACAGATGCTAACCACCCAAACCCCACAAAACCTCTTAAAAACTCTTCCAGAGAAAACTCCCAGCAAGAGAGGAGAAAAATTAACAAGAAAATGTTCCCCTCCCTAGATAACACTGTGAGGATGGCGGCAAGGCCTGATCTCAGTAGGGCAGGGCAGTGCGTCTTCACAGGTCTGAGGCAAAGACGAAAAGAGGCAGAAGCTTTACCTCCCTCTCTTTTTATACTTCTTCACACTTCTTGATGATGTCAAATGATATGAAATACTTCTTTGGTTGTTAAGTCAGATGATGCTTGTCCTTTCTGATCTATGTCACATCCTTTGGGCATGCTGAATTGAGGCCTAGCTAAGGCCTAGCTGAAACTAAAGCCAAAACTACTACAACATCTTTCCAAGAGGTTAAGTGGGAAAGTGTCACAAAGAACAAGAAAATCCAAATAGCAGAGAGAATACTTTGCATTTTCTTTCTTATTTTTATTTATGTATGGGAAGAGGAGTGTTATGCTTCCAGTCTACACATTTCACTTCTGCAGAAATGTATGGGAATAACCCAGTCAATATTCAATATGTGAAAGGCTTCAGTGCCCAAGACACAAAGGATAGTGAAGCTTCATAGCCAGAAAGGCTCTGGTAGCACCAGGCAGGATTCCCAGTCTCCTTCCTCAATGTATTGGCTTTCTCAGAGCCAGTGAGAATGTCCCAGAAAGGGAAGTTCAGGAACAGGATCAACATCTCTGTATTGCCTGTTCCCCTTTCCAGCTCAGCCCCCTGAACACACACAGATCAAAACCTCAGTCTTACCCTTGCAGAAAGCTTTGGGATTTTTTCATGTAATGCCCCACAGTCCTATAGGGCCAGAATTCCTCCCCGTGGAGTCTTTAACTTCTTCTGTGCCCTGCACAGCACCCTGCCCTGAGCTTTATTTAGTTCCCTCTTGCCAGAGGAGAGTGGGAATTTTGCTGCCATTTGCTGTTAAAGTAGATCTGGCTGTGACGTGGCTCGTGCTGCTCATTTCTTCCTACTGTGTCCATGGCTGATTGTCAGAGCTCTGTCTGTGCCTGTCACTGTGTCTGCTGGAACCCCTGTGCAAGGTCTGCCTTGGGAAAGAACAGTGTACATGTATTATAAAGGATACTCAAAGCAAACCTCAAAACTTTGGTGAGTTTTTATTTTATACATGCAGTCGAAGTATATGGAATGAGGTGAAAAAAAGTATCACAGCCCATGCCCCCCCTTTTTTAAAATCAACTTTATTCAGAATATACTTTTCAATTTCAACTTTATAGTTGAGGTTATAAAACAGACTTTATTCCACTTTCTGGTCATATAACCCTTTAGAGATATTTTTATAAGATTATTAACTTATGGTTTATTTTTTTCTAATTTAGACAATATCAAACTCCATGAGAATAGTAAATATTAAATAGCTTTTTCTACAGCTGAATCCTTCTGTTGTCTTACATAGCATCAAAAATACAATGCAATAATCATATTCCTGTATCTGCTGGCTGTAATCTGAGCTGTTTGTTCTGTTTCCCCAAAATATTGAAAAGTTCCTGATAAAATTGCATCTGTTGATGAAAAGTGAATTTCTTTCTCTGATCTCTTCTGCTACCTGCTGGCCAAGGTCTTTATAGTTCTCTTAACATTTTCCATTTAGTGACAGCCAGTAGATAGGTCAAACAGAAAGAAAAAAACCCCACCAAAACTAAAACCAAAAAGCCATCCAATCAGCCAACCAAAAAAAAAACACCCGAGCCCCACAGTTAAGTGTCTTTTCTGCACTTGCTACAGATCGAACTTCTTTGCTCTTCATGTGCATTCTTGCCTTGCCAGCAGGTGCAGTTGGAAACTCTTGCTGTGTGATACAGAGGCTTTGGGAAGTGCAGGCACAGGACACTGAAAGAAGATGAATAAGTGAGATTCAGAGAAGCTTTATTTGGAGATACAAACTAAAGCAGGTGCAGAACTGTGAGTGGTTTGTACAGAAGAAATGGAGTAGAATACAGGGACCATTTGCAGCACTGCTTTCACAATTCATTAGTATTTCTAAAGGAGCTTTAAACTGTAAGTTATTCAAGACATGTGGTGGTTAAGATGCCCTAGGCTGAAGGAAAGATGTCTTGCTGGGATTAAGGGATGTGTGTGTGCCCCAGAAAAGCTGATAGGTCTCACTCAGGTCTTCCAGAGGTCTGGATGTCTTGCTAACTAAGGAGAAAGTCTGAGCCAGCAAGGAATGCAGCACAGGCTTTCTGGTTTCAGGCACTGAAGAGGCTGATAAGAAGATGGGGGAGTGCAAGTGCCGGAGTGCCTGATGTCCTGGGATAAGGGAACTGTGGGAAGCTGTTCCATGCAGGAAGGCTGCAGCTGAGGTTCCCTCAGGAGCTGTGCCCTGGAGAGGCTCCAGTTCTTCGAGCTATGATAGGTCTGTGGAGGGAGTGTCTCACATCAGGTTCTGCCCATGGACCTAGCTCTTTCTGCACACAAGTAAATCTGTTTACATGGCAAAAACCTGGGGCTATAATAATTTAATTTAATCCATCTGGGAATTCAGGGTGCCATACAGTGGAGTCCTTCTCTCATTTAGGAGAGAATCCTGAGCAAGTGCTTTGAATAGGTGTGAGGGTGTCCACGGTACAGACAATAAAGGGGAGGGTGGGTTTAAAATATCCTTTGGTATCCACTCTGTGAATAGGAGAGAGAAATTAAACTTCCTCTGTACCAAAATGCTGCAAGAACTTGGAGGAGGATGAATGACTTACAGAGACAGAATTGGTCTGTTCTTGTTTTTAAATGAATGCAAAATTTTCTGTCTATTTTAGATAAATATGCAAAGTGTTCCCATTATATGTTAGAGTATCAGCAGTGGAACACTTTCCATTTGTTGAGCAAGTTTGTGTTCGGAACTCTGGGTGAGATGTTTAAAACTGTTCAGTGACATGAGCTGCTGCTTTTCAGCCCATGGTGAACTGGGCAGTTTTTTCTCCCTCATCTCAGCCAGCTTTTTGTTGAAAATATTTGACTTCAGTTGGAATTGCACATACAGAGAAGCCTGAAAAGCGCATGAGTTTGCATAGAAATCATTTCTGCATGGACAGGCACAAAGGTCTCCCAGCATTGAACTTACAATTTGAACAATAGTAATTCCCCCTTCTTTCCCTCCCTCTCTTCCTTATTTTCTAAGGCATGCCCAGATTTCTTTTCATCTGATCCTAAAAATCCATTCAAAATGTTTTTATTCTCTATGGAGTGGGACAGAGAAAGATTGCTTTCTGGGAAAAGTAAAAGATTTGAATAAATGTTTTTTTTGCTCTAAGGAAAATCTGCGCATATTCAGTTATTTTAGAAACTAGTATAGAGTTATTGAGTTCATCAAATCAAATCAAATCAAATTATTTTATTTCATCAAATCAATGTTACCATACAGACAAATGGGGTTTTTTTGGCTGGTTTTAGAGGTGCCAAATGTCTTAATAGATTTTTAATGGCTTTGAATATTTAATCCCTGTGTATAATTATCAGGTTGCTTTACAGTAAACATCATTGGTATTTCTATGTCATAAGGAATAGTTAAAAATCCCAATGTGCTGGGGAAATGTTAAGTTTCAGAAGGGCCTGGAGGTGGTGTTTTTGTAAAGGGCTGAGCTGCTGTGGGCGTGTTCATTGAGAAGCTCAAGTTTGTAACTGGAATTCAGCTGACAGTGTCTTCAGGTGAGCTGCTCGTGCTTAGCTGGAGGAACATGAGGATGGCATTCTTAAGGGTCTTGCTCCTATTTACAATTCCAAAACGTGAAAAGACTGATTTTTTAAAGCACAGATCCCTGCCCTGCTTTCTATAGCAGCCAATTTGGGGAAATAAAAAGCAGATAATCAGTAAAATCCTGCTTGCAGCAATTGCTTTGAAAGCTATTTCTAATATATCCGTGAAGCAGCTCTCCAGAGGTGCCATTCAGAACAGAAAACGCAGTCAGATAAAAAAGATTGGGAAAACCCACTGCAAATGAATGGATATGAGGAAATTAGATAACATTATTCCCTGTGCATTTAAATGAACTTAATATACAAAGATTCAAAATTTAATTTTGAGTTAATGTTATTTTAATTAACTTATTCTGAATTATACTTTAAATGTTTAAATTATGGTTTAGATTTTTTAAATTCAATTTTATTTTAATTCAAGTTCATTTAACTTTTGAAGGCCATTGACAGCTGAGATCTTTGCTACTGAATTCTATGTTTTCAGTTTGATGTCATTCTGCAAATTCAGGTCTCTTTTCTGACTGGACAAACTGGTTGTGGTTGCCAGTCCAGCCTTACCTGAGAAAGCAGTTGGAAGCTTCTGCCTGTTCAGAGGCAGAAACACCACATAGAGTGGTTTGTCCTCTATGGAAGGATTTGAAGTTATATTTGAGTAAGGAAAATTGGGATTTTAAATCCTACAATGCTCCTTTTCTGGACATCAGCAGGTTCAAAAAACCCCTTAAAACTACTGCAGAAGATGAAAAAACAATGAGATTCTTCAGTCTCCTCCTCTTTATTTTTCTTTAGCTCAAGCTAATTTTTTTTTTGCAAACCTTTCTATAGTACAGAAAACTCATGGGGCAAATTCCAACTGACTTTTTGTCAAGGGGATATACCTGACACTAAATCCCACTCAGCGTAAGAACTCCTGAGATTTTTTTGGTTTGTTGTTTTGCCTAAAAGAGTGACTATTTCTTATAAAATATGAGATATACACAGAACTCTATAGGATCAATTACTTCCAAGTAAGTCCAAATGGGGAAAATAGCTCCTCAAAATCTCTTGGTTTACAGCTAAGCTAGACAGACAGGAGCAAAAGAAATCAGTTCTTGCCCTCAGTAAATCATTAGCAATAACCCAGTGTCCTGTAAATTCCAAGTTTATACTGCTTGTAGCGTGACTTTAGTGCTTTATCACTCAATATTCATATCTTAGAGAGGAGTAAATCCTTAAGGCTTCATCATCCTTTTGGTGTTGTGCAGGGGATGGGAGACTTGCATGAGGAGTTTAGACAGTTTTGATGTGAGGTCTCTGATGCTGCAGGCTGGTGCAAGCTGGGACGAGATAAGCACTAACTGAGGGGGACAGACCAAGTGCTGTAGGGAAATTTCCACTTACAGTTAATTATTCTGACTTCTACAGTTGCTGTTATCACAGAAGGATGGAACTACCATCTCCTCTGTGATAGATGTGAGTTGGGCTGGTGAGATAGGATCCCATGGCTCTGGGTTTCATGTAGGGAATTGTCGGCACAATTTTTTCAAGCATTTTAATCATAGAATGGTTTGGGTGGAAGCAACTTTAAAGATCACCTTGTTCCAACACCCCTGCCATGGGCAGGAACACCTTCCTCTAGACCAGATTACTCACTGAGTTTTGATCTAGGAATCTTGAGAAGAAACAGCCTGAGAGATCTATGAATGCACATCAAAGTCAAGAAACTCCTTTGAGTTAAAAGCTACCGCCAGCAGTTTTGGTAAAGTTCTCTGTCACAGTGAATCTCCAGAGGCACCTAAGAAGAGCTGACTTTTGGAAAAGGGGCAAAGCTGTCTGTTCATCCAAGTAAGTTCCAGAAATAAATGTCACAAAGCTGAGCTTGATGATACTGAGCTGAACTTTGGCCATTTCTGGAAGTGTTCAATGCAGGCTGGATGAGGCTCTGGGAAACCTGGACTAGTGAAAGGTGTCCCTGCCCATGGCAGGGGGCTGAAAAGAGATGACCTTTCTGTCTATGATTTAGTGATTTAAAGATAATTTTTCGTCTTGACAACAAGCTTTTTGACTACCAATTGTTAGTATATGTGTCATCTCTCCTATAAAGAATAAGTGAATATTCATCTGAAAATTGTCAGACTTGTGAGTCCAGTTTACTCTCTTCCATACAAAACATTCAAGGTCAAATCTGCCAGTCCAAGGGCATTTTCCTTCCATTTTCATCAGTGCTTTTTGAAGTGTTTTTTTTGTTTTGGGTTTGTTTGTTGTTTGTTGCTTTTTTGGTTTTGTTTGTTTGTTTGTTTTGTTTTTTTGTTTTTTGGTGTTTTTTTTTTGAGGTAATATCTTCAAGAAGAGAATGTGCTTGAAAAATGACCATATTTTTCTATTGGTTATAAGGACCACTGGGACATCTGTAGTAAGTTTACATACCTCATGTGTGTAGGATGTGTTCCTGGCATCTCAGGACAGCTCATTTTCCTGAACCTGTAGTTCAGAGTGTCAGGTGCTTTTCAAATTAAGGTCTTTATGAGTTTTACATTTAGAAAATGAAAGAGCATTTAATAAGTAGAGAGAAAGTGTGCCATGCATGGATCACAACTTTCCAAGGCCAAGATTTTGTAAAGCTCTGCCAAAATGTAACTTTGGAGGTGAAAATCAAGAGCTTGAATGGGAATGAGGAATGCACAGAAGATTAAGCCATGTCAGCCTAAAAGAATTGCAAAAGGCTTTAGGAAGCAAGTGCTAGTGGTTCCGAGGATTGCATGGAGGTAGATCTGGGCCACAGATGTCCAACAGCAGTTCCCCATAGAGTTTAACTCATGATTTGGGTAATTTTTTATTCTAAGTTTCCAGAATAGAAATGGAGATTGGCATGTGAGTACTTACATTTCAATAGTCCAAGAAATTTCACTTTTAATATATATATTACTTAGGCTTCAAAAGCACTGGGATATCAGAGGCTGTGAAGAATTTATACATGTCCTTGCCTGTCCCTCATCACTGAAATCTATTGACAAAAATTGTTCCTGAATCTATCCTCCAACAATTTTTCTTAGTGTTTTGACAACAAGCATTTTTAGTGTTCAGAAAATACCAGTGTCCATGGATTTGTGTCCCAAGGCAGATCACCATACTGTACACAGATGTAGGTAAGAACTTAGTGTTTTCCAGAAGTACCCACTTGCATTTCTCTCCACGTGACTTTCCAAAATTGGTTTCATTTCAACTACAATAACTCAATATTTTGGATGAGACTATTCCTGCCTGTGTGACAGGATGTGGCACAATCCTTACACAGAAGGGAAAGCATTTTGCTGCAGCATGTTTTGGCAAAGTTCACAAGGAGCAACTGGCTTTGAATTTTAAGCCAGAGCTGATCATGTGTTTTACAGCAAATGAGGTACCAGTAGAAACTGAGTCCATTAACATTTTTAATACTGTATTTATCATTACTCTGAGTTCTCCTTGCCCCTGGTAACTCCCGCTCAGGAATGTGGATAAATTAATGGTGAAAGCAGGTATTTTTTCTTAGTGAGGAATTGCCTTGTAAGTGTTTTTATGGCTTAAAGTAGATATATAACTAAGATGGAGTGATAATTACTCCTTGGTGAAAGAAATAAGTTTCCAGTTTAAAGGGGAAAGGAAAGAAGGGGACATGTTCAATTATGTAACAGGTTGATGGTGATGTCTTTACTTAAGCCATGAGGCTCATTCCATAATAAACTGTGGATATCACAATTTACTACCCCCATCTGCAGTTCTTTAGCTTATCTTGTAGGAAAGGAGGAGTTAAAAAAATCAAATCTTACTCTGGATAGTTTTTGTAAAGCAGTTTCTGCGTGTGTGAATACAGGAAATTTGGGAAATTATCTTTTGGACAAGGAACAAGAGTTATTATAAAACCAAGTAAGTGACAGTGAATAATTTAATAATTACACATCTATGTGCTTATTTTCTAAGCATTTCATTTGTTTGAAGGTTTAGGAAATCTTGTCTTTGTTCTAGTGAGAGTCCAAAAGACTGAAACCCCTTTCAATATTGATTTTTCTTATGCCAAATCTTCCCAAATGTACCATGTTACAAGGGCAGTGGCATGGAATGATTCAGATAATTTTTTTCTCTTTTAATTAATATATTGGCACAATAATGATGTCAGAGAAATGGGTCAGTGCCAAATACTGTCATTTTGTATCCATTTGTATCAATTTGCCCTTTTATATCTGAAATAACTTAAATGGAAAATGTGAAAAATAAAACTTGTTTGCTTTTACAGACCCCAAATATATACTGATGTGGACACTAAGTATTAATTAATACCATTAATGATAAGATCTAGTTTAATACAATTTTAACCAATGAAAGTAAATTTCTGTGGCTATAGGGGGAACCCCCTACACCAAGCTGGGGCATTGGACTGACAGCCGGAAGAATTTGGGCACAGCAATCATCAGAAGGCTCACAAGAGTTTACTTAAGACAGTTACACAGATAGATCATAGTAGTAGTAGTAGAGGTAGTAGTCATAGAAGTAGCCAGCTTCTCAGTAACATCCAGACTTCTTACACTCTCTCACATACAACGTCATGACACTATTGGCTAGCCCATTCACCTCACATTCATGAAAGCATCTCATTGGTCAG
>JAWWLZ010000603.1:0-12920 GCA_035041345.1 Poliocrania exsul | reverse complement strand
CTTATCTCAAAAGCTTTCATTTATCTAACACTGCTTGTCAATAAACCATTCAATGCTCGCCCCATTTTTATTATGCTCTGTTGGCTTCTGTTTCCTTTAATCAGACTCAATGAGACTGATTCTTTTATCTAGTTATTTTACCAGCATTAGTCATAAAGCACTAAGTTCTGGCTCTTTGTCTGAGCTATGCAGTTAATCTTCATTCCTGCTGTTAAAGATTAGAGTTAATCTGTCAGTCCTCATGGTCTGGGGCATTGCCAGCTGGGCCAGTGGCCAATGCAGACTGCAGGCTGGGACGCTCCCAACATGGAGCAGCATCTGTTCCTCCAACACGAGTGCAGAGCAAACCCCTCCTACGGCTGTGGGTTAACAATTCTGTCATTAACAATTCTCTGTGTGTGTGATGCCTCAAAGCATACTGGAACGGGACCAGATTTTCTTGGCTTGTACCTCATTATCTTGTTTATCAGAACATGTAGTTAAGGAGGAGTAGAACAAAGAACCTTGGACATGTCAGTACAAGCACTACCTTTGGCTGTCCCGGCAGGAGTAGAATTTATTATTTGGACTCCCTGACTTTTCCTTGAGAATTTACACAGCCATGAATTTGCCAGACTATCCCTGCCCACCTCAATCCTTGGGATGTCTTCCCCTGATAAGGACCACTCTGTCCTGCCAGGAGCAATTCTGGGCCAAGCATCAGATTCCACTATGCCCCATGCCACACCTTGGTCTTCTTCCTCATCCTTTGGGAGTGGAAGCTATTTTTCCTCTTTTTCATATGCCATTCCTTGCAACAACCCAGCAATGTGCCATGATCTAGTACTCATAGTGGTGTTGGATCAAGGGTTGGACTTGATGATCTCAGAAGTGTCTTCCAACTCAGCTGATTCTATGGTTCTACAATCAGGGGGCGATTATCAAGAGGTATATCTGAACAGTCACCCAGACTGATCCCCTGGCCTTGGAAGAGGCAGGTCTGAGAAAGGAAACTTGGACATGGACCCCTGTGTCCTGCCTCCAGTGGACACTGTGGCTTACTCTGCCAAAGCATCTGCCAAATAAAGAGGGGATCCCAAGAACAGCACCAGCATTCAGGGCACTCTTGAAAAACTTGGAAAGATGCCATTTTACCTTCACCTGGCCTCGAAACAAGACTTTGTACCAGAGTATAGACCTGGTGTTGATTGTTGTCCTCTTCTTCTTGCCCCAGCTGTGCTGCTGAAGGAAATTGTTCACCTCCTGCAGCCAAGTGCCCCCTTGGAGTCTCTGTCTCCTAGAGACGGAACTTCACAGAATCATAGAATCATGGAATGGTTTGTGTTTGAAGGAACTTTACAGGCCATCCTGTTCCACCCCCCAGTCATGGGTAGGGACACCTGCCACTAGACCAGGTTGCTCCAAGCCTGGTTCTGCCTGGCCTTGAACACTTCCAGGGTTAAGGCATCCACAGCTTCTCTGGACAACCTGGGCCAGTGCCTCATTATCCTCTGGGTTAAGAATTTTTTCCTAACATCTAATCTAAATCTCTCCTTTTCTAGTGTAAAACCATTCCCCCTTGTCCTCTCACTGTCTGCCCATGTAAAAATTTGCCCTCTCTCCCATCTTCCCTTGATGCTGGTATGCAAAGCACTCAAAGTCTCTGTTACCAACAAAGTCATGCATAAACATACTGAGACCAAGGGGAGCTTTCTTGTGCCTCTCCATCTGATTCATGTGAAGGGCTACCTGGCAGGTACCCCAGAAGAGACTTGATCATATCCTTTGCTTCACCTTATATTTCCTTTTTCTCTGTTTTTCCTCTCCCAGGTTCTTCCTTTTGGTTATCATCATGCCCTTCCTTACCCTTTCCTTATTTACCCTCGATTTGCTTGCATTGTACCTTCATTTGGTATTTCTGGGATGGTCTCCATGGTAACAGCTGCTGTCTTGATCAGCAAATAGAATCATCAGAATCTCCATCTCCACCTACATGTCAACAGCCGACACGATGGAGCTTCAGTCCACGCAGACCTTGAGAAATGGATTAAGTGACTAGAAATTTCTAGATGTTTTTCAGGGAGAAAGGATCTTCTGATGTTTTGCACCAGCAGGGTATATGGAGGCAGACTCAGAACTGGCTGGGCAAGGAGCAACCTCAAGGACCACGCCTCAACAGGTGTTACAAGGAATCCCATACACACCAGTGGTGCTAAATGTGAATATGGCCATGTGCCTGTTGGTCTGCGCTGGGAGGCCACTCAAGCAAAGGCAGTTATCATTCCCCTTGACTCAGCACTGCTGTGGCCCCAACTGTAATCATCTGTCCTGGAGTGGGACTCCCCCTTCAGGAGGAGTGAGGAAGAATTGGAGAGGGTCCACACGAGATTGGCCAAGATGGGGTTTGCAGCTAAAGCTGAGACCTGGACTTCTTAGGCCTGCTGAAGCAGAGGCTCTGGCTAGTGTAGTAGTAGCTTGAGGAAGCTTGAAAGTTGCTTACAGAGATGATTGCATGTTTTTCTGTCAGTGCGAAAGAGCATGAGGGAGGAAAACCTCCAGAAACTGCGGCTTTGGAGGTCCAGACTGAACAGGAGGAGGAGGAAGAAGTGTCAATCAAAAGGTAGTGCTGTGCTGCTAAAGGTACTGAGAAGGAATCTGTGAGCTGCCCATAGCTTTGTATTTCAAGGAACAGCCAGAGAAGGATGGAGAGACGTCAGTGAAGGTAAGGACATGGACATGCTGGAGGGAGAACAGGATGGGGAAGTGGTCAGTTGGAAGGAAAGAGGTGCAGGTGTGGGACAGTGTAGGAAAGCCTACAGTGGAAATGGCTGAGGGTGCTGGCAGGGCTGGAAGGTTCCATCAGAACCAAGGCTTTTGCGCCCCTCGTTATGGCTGATGTTCTTGCCATCAAGGCCTATGATGGTTGATGAAAAACTCAGCAATCACCCTGGGCTGCAACAAATGGAGCATGACCAGGTGGTTAAATGAGGTGATTCTCCACCTCTGCTCTGGGGTCACCCCACTTGGATCACTGCAAACAGCTCTGAGGACCCCAACATAAGAAAGACATGAAACTGCTGGAGCAAGTCCAGAAGAGGTCATGAAGTTAACAAGAGGAGCACCTGCCCTATGAAGACAGGCTGAGAAAATTGGTGCTGTTTAGCCTGGACTGGCACAGATTGCCCCAAGAAATTGTGGATGCCCCATCCTGGGAAGTGTTCAGTGCCAGCTTGGATGGGGCTTGGAGCAGTGGGAGGTGTCACTGCCCATGGCAGGGCTGTTGGAACAAGGAGGGGTTTTAAGGTTCCATTCCAGCCCAAACCATTCTGTGATTCCACAATTCTATGAAACACACTGTCATCATGGCACCAGTGCCTCACTGGAGCAGCTCCTTGAATCTCCCACAGAGACCGGGTGTCATAACCATTGTACTTCACCTGGGATCACAAAGCTTCTGTCCTACTGCCCCAGGAAGAGCCTTGAGCCATTAGTGGGGAACAGGATCTCCCTTCCACAAATAGAGTGATGGTCAGGACTTGGCATGTGCCTTGGTAAGTACACCAAGGCCTTACACAGCACCAGAACCACGCACATGGTGCCTCTACGTGCCTCTCATAACTGCCTCCAATTTTCTGTATTAGTGAGTCCATGGGGAGGCTTTGTCAGTAATGGCCCTCAGTGGGGCCAATTAATACTTCAAGAAACTTCAGAATTTCCTTGTGACTTTCCCTTCTTGAGGAGTTTGCTTAATCTCCTCTGAGTAACTGAGATTTAGTGGTTAAGAACCAAATACACCATGGGGCTCATTAAAATCCTGTCATTTTTTTCAAGTCTTTGAGGACTGTATAGCTAATTGGACAGGTTTCAGGGGAGTAGTGAATAATGAAGATTTCAATGACCATTTTAAAGGAAAAGATTTTTGCTTTTAAAGGATATTATTATAATTTTTCACTTTATAGAAGAAGTGATAGAAGCATGCTCCAACATATACTGATTCAGAGAGTGTCCTAAGGAGATTTGGGTGGGCAGGAAAAGCAGTTTCCTTGAGGCCAGGCACTATATTAACAAATTTCCTCATCACCTTCCTGTTATCTGCCCCCTGGGACTTCCATCACTTTTCCTTACATCAGACTTCTCCACTGAAATCTGCAGCTTCAGTGGGATGTTACAGCTTCCTTGCACCAAATCCCACCTGCTTTCCTCAGAGAACTGCCTGCACACAGGCACAGGAGGATTTCTCTTCATTGCCAACAAACAAAAGTTACACACAATACAACTTCGTGAACAGGAAAACACTCCTTAACTATATGCTGTGTCCAAGCTGCATCTAATGATGTCCACAAGGGACAGTGGAACAAGAACTTTTTTAGGCAGAGAGATAGGAAATATTGGATATAAGCACAATGGTGCAGATTAAAGAGTAAATTGGGCTTCAGAGTGATAAGGCAAGCTTCTATCCAAGAAGCTCAAAGGAGAAGCTAGTTGGGAGGTGTGTTAATGAACAAAAACGAAGAGAAAGGGGAAATCTGGGCACATATCCAGATAATCAGCTGAAAAGATGCCCTCTTAGACATGGACCTTTAATCAGGACAGGTGAGAACACCTGAAGGATGAGGTGGATTCAATGTGCCAGATAACACCCAAGGATATCAGAGTACAAATCCTGTATCTCTCCAGCCTGGTGGACAGGAGGGTTTGCTTTTTGTGCACACCATTTCAGCTCTGCATTGCCACCTGCTATGTATGCCAGCATGTCTCTGCTCTGGAACAATGTCTTTGCTTATGCCTGATCTTTGGCACTTGGTACCAGGATTTCCTAATCCTAACCCTGACTGTAACCCTAACACGGGGGAGGGAAGGGAGGTGGGGCTGCAGAGGAGATGTTTCAGGTGCCAGAACACACAGCCCTGAGGGCAAAGCTGGGTGAGGAGAGTCAAAAGAGCTTGCTCAGAGGAAGTTGTATGCTTTGAACAGGATCATAATTTCTGAATTTCCCCACATGTTTGCTTTTATTTTCCTCTCATTCCCTGATCATATTCCTGCTCCTGGGGGATTTCCCTTTTGGGAAGTGTTTCCCTGTCCCTAGTCTTTTCCCTGTCAGTGTTCACAGACTGCATCCCAAACTTTGTGCACTCACCCATCTCTACAGGGCACTGGCTGGGTACATGTTCATGTTTGCAGATGGAGAAAGGCAGGTCAAAACAACCTGAAGGGTCCAGCAAAGGTGATGCTAATGCTGTCCACAGGCAGAGGAGTGGCTGAAAACACTTTCCAAGGCTCCTAGCAGACCTGCTGACCATTTAAAGTTATATATCAGGCATCTGAGTGACTTCTTCAAACTAAGGGTTCCTTTTCCATCTGTCCTTTCCCTTCACACCACTACCCCCAGAGTAGGGAAATGAAAACACAAGAAAACTCCTTAACTTTACACTAATCCCTGCATTGAATTTCCTCTTGAAAAGTCTCTTCTAGAGCACCTACCCTGAAAGGGGTTTCTCCTTCCTCCCAGAGCTTCTTCCTGCGGTGCCATGGGGAGCTGTCCATGCAGGCTGGGTGCTGACCCTGACAGGCAGGCGTCGCTGTCCGGGTGCTCAGCTCCCTGGGGCACTCGGATCCTGCTCTGAAGGACAGTCCCGGTCAACCCTGGGTGCACACATGGCTGAACAGCCCTGCAGAAGCTCCCGGCAGGAGGAAGATGTCATGTCCTGTCCTTTGACAGTGCGGCAGGGAAAGCCTACTCAGGAGCACCTTCTCCTCCTCTGCATAAACCATGGTATGTGCCCATTCTAAGAAATACTTCCAGACTACTCATCTGCACTGCCGTGCAGCCAGAGACTTACTGTGTAAATGTCTGAGATTTCTTTGGCAGTGAGATTTCCTCTGTCCTCTCACACCAGACTTTTCAGCCTCTCTGCCTTGTTCATATCCCCTTGGAGACTGCTCCTGGGCAGAGCTTCCAGGGGCTCCCTCAGTCCAAGGAACCTGTCCCAGCTCAATAGCAGAGCATCAGCCCGAGGCAGCACTTTTCCTGCTCATCACCACCCTCTCCTGAGATGTTTCCAGAGCCCCAGGGCTGACAGCTCCTGGAATGCTGCAGGGTGCCTCCTGGGTTAGGTAGGTTGAAGCAGTCTGACAACTGAATGGTCCTCTCTGAATATTGGAGAGACTGCTTTTGTAAGAGTGATTTGTTCTCCAGAACATGATAGTCTTTGAGAGAAGGAAATTTTTCCCTCCCTTAGCTCCTATCACTGCCTGTTGCCACACAGGACACCTCAGCCATGAGAAGCAGGGGTCATATTCCCTCAGGTAAGGCAGGGAGAAGGCCCTCTCCACATTGCCATGGCTGTCCCCTCCCACCTTCATGCACAACCATAGTCATCTCCAGGGTCACAGCCTCTGATGCGAGGTTCAGAGATACAAGGGTGAGAGGCCCAGGGGAGATAAGACAGGTCCCTGCATTTCCAGTGCAGGCTGAGCAGTATAAAAAAGCAAATGTGGTTTCCTGCCCAACCCAGGGCAGCAGTGACACGTGTACCAAGTCCCCCATGTGCAAACTACCTGCAGCTATAAAGCATTTGCTCAGAAAAGGCTGCAGGTCTGCCTGGAGTTGCAAGGAAGTCTGAACCTTCAGTGTTGGAAGGACAGGGCATTTCTTTGCTGACAAAAGGGGAGGAAGGTGTGAGCCCTTCTCAGCTCCACAGTATTACTTTCCTACTTCTCTGTGCACCATGCAAATTCCTCTGTGGAAGCCTGCAAAGCTCCTCTGGATGCTGATCATCACTTTTTCTGCACTCCCTAAAGGTGAGAGCTCTCCTTTTCCTTGGAAGAGGACACAGACAAGAAGGGGGAAGGAGGGTTGTCTCCCCCTGCCTGGGACCTGTATCACTCCCAAAATACTTTGCCCTTTCCTGCCCACCCATAGAGGTTGGAGGACCGATAGAAAGATGAAGGTCTGATACAGTCCTGCAGTACCCAAATGCCAGGAATAGAAGAGATGTCTACCAGCCCCAGGGGCAGAAGGGATGGGAGCCCAGGCTGGGTCTTTGTGCCATGAGGGAAGGCAGATACTGGGACTGGAAGGGCTTAAGTTGGCCCTGCACACCTTGGCCTATGACTCCCCAACTCTAAATGCCACTACATAAGGTGAATCCATCATCTCTCTTCAAGTGGGATGGAATGCTGGTGCAGTGCAGATGAAGGAAAATTTCAGATGTGTGTCTGAGCATGGACAAAGGGGAAGGCATGCCTAGGCAAAACCAGCAACTGCTCCAAGGCCCTGCACAGTGCTGAGCAGCCTTGGTATTTCCTAGGGGCAGGGCATTTCTTGGGAAGGTTAAAAAGCTTCTTGTCCCTCTGGTGTTCACGTGGAACTGACAAACCAATTCCCTGTGTGTCCATGCCCACCTGTTCTCTGCACCCCCAGTGCATGGGGATGCGTGTTCAAGCATAGCTGGTGAAAGGAGCAGGTGGACTGGGAAGGGATGGGAACTCCATGATCTTCTTCTGCCAAGTTTCTGGATTCATATTTAAAGATATAGCATATTAACCAGCAGTTGCACAGGTTCTTGTGAGTCACTTGCCACAGCAGTTCTTTGGGCTGTGGCATCTGGGCAAGCCACTGCCTCCAGGCATAACTTCTGGAAACAAAGGCCAAAATTCTGGGTTTGTGCACCCTAGGATGGACACCCATGAGCTTTCTCACAGACACTTGAATCTCACACCTGCCCTATGTCTTTCCAGGTACCCCTTCCACCATAAAGATGGTGGCATCTGGTCCTACAGCAGGAGAGGTCTCTGCCTCGCTCTCACTCACTTGCACTGTCACAGGAACTCCTCTGGATAGCCCCCGATATGACTGGAATTGTGTCCGTCAGACCCCAGGAGGGCAGCTGCAATTTGTAGGCTGGATTTATCCTTTTGGGAACAACACAGGCTATGCCCCAACCTTCCAAGGCCGAGTCACCATTTCTGCAGATAAAATCAAAAGCAAGGTCTCCCTGCAGCTGGATGCCCTCACAGCCTCGGACACAGCCACCTATTTCTGTGCCAGGCAGCACACAGTGATGCCAGTGCAGGCAGAGGAAGCACAAAAAGGGGGAGGACTGCTGTGGTGACAGGCCCCTTGCTCAAAATGACAGTTGCCTGGACGTGCTCTGGGAAATATCAGTGAGACTTGGGACCAATAGATGTTGGAACTCCCAATCTATCCATGAGTAACTGAATTTGCAGTAAAATTTGACATTTATAATGGAAGTTAGATATAAGATTTCATGTGTGTTTAAGTCCCAAGGGCAGGGCAAGCACCAAACCCCTCAGACAGCACAGACTCTTCACCTCCATTCACAGACTTACTATCACCACGTCTTCCTCACAGCTATCCTGGTGCTCCTTCAATCCCAGGAGAATGGAGGCAGAGGGACCATCCCACGGCATCTCTCTGGGCAGGGATGCTGCTGAGCCAGTGTGAAAGCTGTGGGAGAGCACATGGTTCCTTCTCTGTGCAGCCCAAATCTGCCCCAACTGAATGGTACCCAGGGAAAGGACAAGAGCAAATGGGCACAAACTGAAATGCAGGAAGTTTCACTTCAGTAAAACCAAAGAATTTTCTCTTTGAGGGTGACAGCACTGGAACAGTTTGTCCAGAGAGGTTGTGGAGTCTTCATATTCAAAACTCAACTAGATATATTCCTTAGTGACTTATTTTATCTGACCCTACTTTGAGCAGGGAGTTGGTAGTTAACAGTCTTCTAACATCCCATCCATTCTCATCCATTCTTTAATTCTGTGTTTCTGGGGCAAAGATCATCACCCCTTTCCTCCCTCCACCACCCCAGCATTCTCACAGAAGAGAAGGCAATGATACCAGTGAAAATTTGTGTATCACTGACTTATTTTTCCTAGATCACGAGATCTAGAGATACAAATAATTTTAGGTACAGAATAGTCATAATATGTAAGAAAATAACCTCCCTGTTAATGTGTCTGTATCTTGACATTCTTAAGAAAGTATCCCCCCATAAATCTCTAAAAGTTTATTAAAAATATATAAGGAATCAAGAGTTAAAAGGGCTCTTACAATCCAAATTGATCCATATTCATTGTCACCAAGTACAGGCAATGTTTCAGTAAAAAAGTTGTATTACTACCTTAATATACCATAAAGGTGATGCTGGCAATGTTATTTTTAATAACAGCAGTTGCTGTGTAGTTTGATTTTCCAGTAACAAAGGAGCAGAGGAAGACAAAATGCAACATTTACAAGACATCAAAGAAGAAGTGTCACCTGACACTGAAATGAAAGGACAGTTTTTGTATGACTGTTCACCACTGTGTGGGCTGGGAGCCACAGTGGTTAAAGGAGTCTGAACCACCCAGCACAAACTGACTTCTGGAAAAGCCTGAAGGTGTAACACACCCCACTTCCTCACCACATCATTTTCCCCCAGACAGCTGCACCCTGAAGAACACATCTGATGCCAACTGGGATTCAAGCTATGGGACAATCACTATAAGCCATGCCAGTTTTTCTGGCACTCAAATCCAGATGTTGGTTTTCAGATCTTTAGATTTTGAACATACTGTTGTCAGCTCCAGTTCAGCACATTCAGGTTTTTACTTGCCACAGCTTAAATGTTTCTGTCTAAGTTATATTGTGTCCCCTCTTTTCCATTGCAGAGAAACAACTGGTTCTAAAGAAATTTGTCACTTCCTAAGCTACTTTAGACAGATAAAATAGCTCAGTCAATTGCACTTGGTGTGTGACTCTTCACAACATTTAGATGATTCTCTCAATTGCGGGCCCTGGAAGTGGGTAAGAACATTCTAGCTCCACGTGGCAGGTCTGGTTTTCCCTGACCCTACACTCCACTCCTGAGCATCATCATTGCAATGGGCTCTTCTGTTGTCACCTCAGCTCACAGCAAACAATGCCCGTCTCTCCACCACCTCAATCTAGTGTTACAATTCTCCCACCCTTCCTGCCTTTTCTACATCTGTTTCTCCTTCATCTCAATGATTTAAGAGAGTGCATTATTTCCCTCTTGAACTGCAGGATTAATATTTTCCTCCATGGCCCAGATTTCACTGCCATAACTTCCCTGCTATCTCTGAAGTGGCACCTGCTTTGCTGCCCAGCCTATACATGAGGGGTGTATTCAAGCAAAATTTATCTTTGTCTCCATATTAAGTTCCACACAAGTCTTTAGTTTCAAGTGGCACTAAGGATGCAGAAGTTGTCCATCATGCAGGATTTGATCAATCCACTTGGTACTATCCAGGGCAAAATCCTTGTTTAATAACTCCTCCTATGTAACTGTATCTTTCCCTAATAAAGAAGTCTTTTTTTTTCCTTTTTTTTTTCACTTTTAAAATACCAAAAGCAGGATAAAGACTTCCTGAGGCAGCAAATGATCCTCACACTGATCCATCCAGAAAGATAACAACTCTAAAACCCCATATTGAGAGTATTCCATTTTTTTCCTGGTCAACAAAAAGTAGAGCATAGAGAAAACAACAACAGCATCAAAAAACCTTACGTCTGTAACTCTGAAGAGTTTTGCTAATTTCTATAGAACAGTACTCAGACTTTTGTCATGAGACTAAAATCTGGGTCTTTCCAGAGCAACATTATAATCCTTCATTATAATCTTACAGGTCTGAAGCAGATTCAAGCTCCCTCTTTTCTTTTCAGCTTCAGGTCCATATTTTGAAGTCTGTGTCATTTCTTATGTAGTGTATAGGGCATACAACTCCTTGTCTCACATGCAATACCATACAGGAAAAGGGAAGGAAGCTGCACTTCTTGTAACTAAGTATATCACTGTGTTGAGAACTTGGAGTAGCTCACAGTGACACAAACTCCATAAGGTCTTGTTCAAAAACCTAAGACTGCCCAAGGAGCAATGCATTTTGAGAAAGAATGGGAAAAGGAAATATATTGAAGAAGAGAACTGCAGAATTCCTAGGAGTACTTCTTGGGGAAGTATATATTGCTTATTGAGAAGAGAGAAGAGTTTTGAAAGCTTTGGCCTGGATCAAGTTGTTTAAAATGACTCTACAATGAAATTAATGTTTTCTGCTCTCAGGATTTTGATGGCCTTGGAGCATTTTCATGGCAGTCCATATATGAATCCTTTGGACAAACTCTGGCATTTTATTGTCTGGTTTTATACACCTTTAGAGTGTGGTGAGGAAGGTGGGTTTATTTGACTATGTGCAAACAGCGTGGCAACAGACAAGCTCGTATTTGGAACTGGAACCACTTTTTCAGTTGAGTCAAGTAAGTTGCACTTGTTTTACTAATAATGTATTTCTGAAATTTGTGGTGAGGGGGCAAAGGGACTGTGTGATGTTGAGACATTTCTCCTGTCTCTGATTTCTTGAACATTCATTCTCCAGGCAGGTGTTTGAGTTCAGCTCATATTTACTTAACAGTGTTTTCAGGAACAACAAAGACAGTTTCTCAGCCTCATACATCAGCATTAATTCAGAGATTTTCACCCTCTCCCACAGACACACTGCTAAATTTAAGACTATTGCTAATACCCAGTGGGGATCAAGTCTTAGGCTCAGCTTCAGTATGAGGAGCAAGGAGGTGCTTGCCTTCTTTCGTGTAACACTAAGTTGTGTGGGAAGGAAAAAAGGAGATGTAAAGAGTTTCAGGAGAAAGCAGTTCTCACAGAAAGACAGGGCATACTACTTTATTTGCAGCAACTGCTTGAAATGTGAGGAAGCCTTTAATATTTAGAAATGGCACACTATGGCACATGATCTTTGTAAGGTCAGACCATCTGCCCCAGATTTTATGTGAAAGTTGGGAAAATGGGTGAGTTTGTTGGGTTGCTCCTTTTGTCCTAAAAGATTCAGTTGCACACCACCACCTGAACACACACTCCCTGGGCAGGCATGGGACTCTCCTGGCTGCAAGCTCACATCTGCAAGCCCCATAGAGCTATATAAGTGCCTTTGAAATTTAAGAAATCTTACATGTCACTATTGGGGCAGAAAAATGCAGCTCCAGTTCCTATAGGAGTAGGGAATCCAAAGAGGATCCACATTCAAAAGGACTTAAAGAACAGTGCAGGATCTGTTCCTCTTGAGAATCTACAAAGACAAAAGACAGAACACATCCCTTGATCACTACACAGTTTTTGAGACGTCTCTTCAATTCAGACAGTAAGAGAACAGCTAAGGGATTACTTGGCTCATTCCCTGTATACTTTTCATTGGAGCAAGCCAAGGTTCACAACAGTGGGGAATATGTAGCCAATTCTTTGATTTTGTAAAATTAAGAGGAAGTAGAAGTATGATTGTTTACCTAACTCTATGACCTGCTTTTTATGTGCAATGGAAATATAACTGCTCCTCCTTCGCACACACACACTCCCCACCATAAAGGTACCCCAAAGATCTACAAGAGATCTGTTTCTTTCAGAAGGGACAGACACACGGAAAACAGAATAAATAGTGTGTTTGGAATGGCACTGAACTACTCTATTAGTCACTCCTGTGTTGTCCTTTAGGATGGCTCAGCAGTGAGACAGTATCATAACTTGGCAACTTCTCCAGAGCTTGCATAACACTGCTCACTTGTCAAGAGAGGTTATATGCCTGGGCCAAGGTCCACATAGAAACACAAAAGAAACTTTGAAAGAATGGAATTTGGAAAGAAAACTTCCTGGAAGAGAATGTTTGTTAATGAAAGACTTAACCTTGTATTACATTTTAAAAGTAATCCCACTCATTGGAGCACTATTGTAGAGTGCAGCAACAAATTGTTTTCTCTCTCTATGTGCTATGGTTAAGCCTTTTAGCCTTATCAAGTAAAGGATTTTTCAGTAATTAAAAAAAAATCCACCAAAACCTTTTAATATATATCATGCATATCAAGCATATAAGGCTATTCTTGAAGTAAATAGTCTTCCTAGTATCTAATTTTTTTT
>JAWWLZ010000602.1:0-12938 GCA_035041345.1 Poliocrania exsul | reverse complement strand
CCATCCCTGCAGGGATTTAAATCCATGTGGATGTGGCACTTGGGGACATGGGCAGTGGTGGCCTTGGCAGTGCTGGGGATGGCTGGACTTTGTGGTCTTCGAGGGCTTTTCCAGCCTAACTAAATCTGTGATTCCACAATACTGTGATTCCTCAATACTGTGATTCCATGACCCTGTGATTCCATGATCCTGTGATTCCATGATATTGTAATTCCATGACTTCATGATTTTATGACTTTATGATCCCACGATCAGGCCAAACAGCAGCATTAATTCCATGCTTTAGCTAATTACAAAGGGATCACGTGTGACTCGTTTGTTATTTGAACGAAAAATCTCCTTTTCCTCCCAAAGAGGATTTAACTGCTCAGTGCCTTGTGCTGAGCTGGCAATTCCAGCCCACCCCCCGAGCCTGGCACAGGCTGCCCTCCCAAATTCCTGCAGGAGCCTGTGAATAGCTGTGCTTTCAATACATTCAAACAGATCCTCTTGCTCTGCATCCATTTCAATGATCCCATCCATGGCTGAACACACAGCCTGTTGTGCATGGCCAACAGAATCCAACAAGTGCCCCCAGCCACTGCTGGGGCTTTTCTTTAAAGCTCTGAGTCCATGGAGGAGCAGTGTGGGCACTGCCAGCCCTGCAGCCTCCTGGCTGGGGGTTGTCACAGCTGCCCTGGGCACAGACAGAGCTGGGACCCCAAAGGGGGAAATTCAGGGCGTTTACATCGGTTTTCTTTATGGCTCTTTCTTGTTTTCTGTTAATTGTTTATTTAACTAATTGATGAATACATTAGTGGCTCAAATAATATCCAAAACACTGATGTAGAGCTTGCTCTAAGTAATAATAGTAATAATAACAATAATAGTACTACTGCTAATAATAAGAATAATAAAAAGACAATAATAAGAAAATTAAGAAGGAGGAGAAAAAGGAGGAGAAGAAGGAAAAGGAGAATGAGATGGAGGAAAAAGAGGAGAAGAAATAAAGGAGGAGGAGAATACAGAGAAGGAGGAGGAGAATACAAATAACAAGAAGACAAGAAGAAAAAGAAAGTAGAAGGAAAAGAAAGAAGTCAAAAAAGAGGTGTCATTATTAACTTCTATGCTGAAAAACCTGCTCCTGGAAACTCTGGTTAAATCTGCTGAGGTAGAAAGAGATGGCTCTTCTCATCTCCCTCCCTGACACTCCAGTTCCCCTCCACACTCGTGGTTCAGGCCCTGGGGGTCTCTGATGTCTCCCCATTCTTACACTGGGTGGTCCCTCCTGGCGTTGCTCATTCCCTGCCCCTCGTGGGATGCACTTGGGATTCAGGGATGAACCTGCAGTCACACAGGAGGCTGAAAACGCCCTGGATGCTTCCAAAGCCTGATTTTTAGGTGCCGGACTGGGAAGAAGCTGCAGGAGCGTCAGGCTCGGTGTCCTGCGGGAAAGCTGTGCCTGGAGCTGGGAATTGCCGTGCCCGCCCCGGGCGAGGAGCGGCAGGAAAGCTCCGGGGCTGCTGCGAGAGCTCCTCCAGGGCTGCGATTATCGGCTCCAGTTTCTCTTTCCGCAGGAAGGAGCGGCTTAGAAAGAGCCATTAAAGCTGTTCTCACGTCGCTCCCGTGCCGTCCCTGTCCTGGGAAGAAGGAGGAGGATGATTTGTGCTTTGGGACACTGAGGTCCAGCCTCTCCTCGCCCCTGCCCGGCCGCAGCTGGCACTGGGGAAGGGCTGGGGGTGCAGATCTGCTCTCCGTGCTGAATCAAATCCTGGATGTTTACTGCAGTAATATCTTATTCCGTTTCAGTATGAGGATGTTTGGAAAAGGAGGAAAATGATGGTTCAGCCCAACCACCCTCGGCAAGCTCTGAGTGGCATCCAAGGGATGGGGCTGGGAGGGACACGACACAGCCACCTTCCCTTTCTCATTCCCCTTCTGTCTTACTTTTGTTTTCTTATTTACTCTTCATTATGGGCAATTATTTGCGCTTTCAAACTCGTGTTGTTGCTCCATCAACTTTTGTCTACCTCTCTTTTGTTCCAGGCTGGATTCGCCAGTTCCTGTGTGGTGCTTACAAGGGGATTTCCTTCACTGGTATTTTCATCTCTACCCCAACTGACCCTTTAAGTCACTTTTCCAGCATCTGCCATTGAATGTTTGTTTATTTGGTTGGGGTTTGATCAGTTTTACACACCCCCTTTGTATCCCAAACATCACAGCTTGTTCCCATGAGCTCCGGGCATATGTTTTGCTGGGGATTTGGATTTTCCAGAGTTTTTTGGTGCCACGGGGCTGGCAGGGGGCCGTGGTTGGATGCCTGGGGGCAGAGAGGCAGCAAGGAGCGCTCCCAATCAGCATATTTACACCCAGGAGGCAGGAGCTGAACACTCAAAGAGCACTTGGAGAAGCATTTTGAGACTGTGTTTGCATAAGTACTTACATTTGTTTGTGGAGTTTGTCTTTGGTTGTGCTGAGTGCCCTGGGCAGACACAGAAAGGGGCACCTGCACCCCAGAGCTGCTCTGGGGTGGGCACAGGGCGAGGATGGATGAGCGTTTGGAATCAGAGGAGTAGCCTTAAAACAAACATCTGATACCCTCTCTTTCCAAAGGGCTTGTCTGGGCACAAACAGAGGTGACTTTGGATGTTTCCAGCCTGGCAGAAGCGAGGCAGGAATGGGGACTGAGGATCTGCCCAGGTGTGGGGGGGTTTCCTTGCCTGGAGCTCTCCTGGAGCTTTGGAATTCCCCATCCCCTGGGTTTGGCAGCTCTCCAGGGATGTTGGGCTGCCCTGCAGAGGAGAGGTGGGTGCCATCCCCTGCTGGCTCCCCAGGGTTTACTGCCCTTCTGTGGGCACCTGAGATGTTCCAGCAGCACTTTTACTTCCAAAATGCTTCTGGTTGAGAAGCTTTTTTTTTTTTCTTATTGACTTAACGTGCTGCTGCAGGTCTGGGCTGTTTTATTTTTCCTTTCTCTTATTTTAATTTCTCTCTCTCTCTTTTTTTTTTTTCCCTAGGCAGCTCTGCCAGCATCTCAGGGACATATCCTCATGTGCCAGCTGTGAGGGCAACATGTGGCATTTGCCCTTCCTGAACTTCCTGGCAGCGTGTGGAGCTGCCCATGGTGTTTCCTGAGGGGACAGGATGGGGTGACATCAGGGTGGCAGTGCCCTCGGAGTTAGCAAAGGGAGTGGCACAGGCAGAGTCCTCACCACTGTTCAGTGCCTGGGCTCCTGTGTGGCATCAGCCGGGAAACTGGTGGCAGTGCCAGCCCCTGTGCCTGAGCTGAGCCACAACCTGCTGTCCCCTGGCAGTGGGACCCATCCCTGCCACCTCCTCGTGCCCAGGCTGGCAGCTCAGTGTGGCGGCCGCACCCAGGCACCAGAGGAGGAATTGTACTGTGTGTAATGAGATATAGCACAGACAGTGCATGTCCAACTGCCAGAGGGCAGGGGGAGATGGGACACTGGGGAGGAATTCCTGGCTGGGAGGGTGGGCAGGCCCTGGCACAGGTGCCCACAGAAGCTGTGGCTGCCTCAGCCCTGGGAGTGTCCCAGGCCAGGTTGGACAGGGCTTGGAGCAGCCTGGGCTGGTGGGAGGTGTCCCTGCCCATGGCAGGGGTGGTACTGGGTGGGCTTTGAGGTGCTTTCCAACCCAACACATTCTATTATTCTGTTGTGATCTGGTATGTATATATAATATTCCTACTCTAATATAGAATATGTGCAGAATATCACCAGTATATATGTGTATTTATGAAGTTGCCTGTATATATATTATATGTTATAATTATATATTATATATTACATAATATTATATATTATATTATACATTATATAACATAATAAATAAAATATATACTATATAGTTTATTATATATACTATATTATATATTATATACTATACACTATATACTGTATTATATATACTATATACTATATATATTATATACTATATTATATACTACATACTATATTATGTATTATTATTGTGATCTCTATATTAGATATATAACTCTGTGTGTCTAAGTGTGCTGATGACACACGAGCACACGTATCCCTACAGTGCCTGCCCAGCACCTGAGCGCCCCAGCGCCCCCAGCACCGCCCCCCGACGGGGCCGATAACGCGCTCCGGGGCGTGTCCTGGGCCGTCTGTCCCTCCTCCCGAGGAGGCGGCGCGGCCCTGGCGGTCCCTTGGCGGGTTTCGCGCCGCGATGTCTGTCCGCGGGCAGGAGCCCGACAGGTGAGCGGGGCGGGGGTCCCTGGGGGGGCTCGGCATCCCCCGCCACGCGCGGCCCGTCCCCCGCATCCTCCCGCGGCATCCCCCGGCACCCGCAGCATCCCCCGGCCCCGCAGCCGCCGCTGCCCTCCCTGCGCGCTCCCCATGGCCCTCTGCGCCCGCAGCCCTTGTCGGTGCTTCCCTACACCCCCAGCCCCTCCCGATGTCCTCCCAGCCCTTCCCGGTGCCCCTCCGCACCCCCAGCACTCCCGATGTGTGCCCCCCGCACCCGCAGCCCTCCCCATGTGCCCCCCTCGCGCCGTCGCAGCCCCTCCCCATCCCTCTCGCATCCTCCCCATCCCCCCAGCATCCTCCCAGCCCCTTTCCCATCCCCCAGACCACCTGCATCCCTCGGCATCCCTCTGCTTCCTCCAGCCCCCAGCTCCGCCCTTCCACCCCCCGCCATCACCCCGCGGCCCCCCAGCTCCCCGGGCCGTGCCCTGCGCTGCCACCGAGCCCGGAGCGTCCTTCCCCTCCCCAAAAAACCACCCCGCGGCGGGTTCGGTGCCCTGCGCCGGCCGTGCACCTGCGGCGGGGGCTGCCCGAGCCGCCCTTGCCCAGCTCCGCATCTTCTTGCTCCGCAAATTCTGCTCGGCAAGACAAAAGCGCCGGGCGAGCCAGCGGCGCTGCCGCTCCGCCCCGAGCGCCCGCGGCCCCCCCGGCATCCTCCGCCCGGCCCCGCTGCCCCCGGGGTCCCCCTGCCCCCCCCGGCATCCTCCGTCCGGCCCCGCTGCCCCCGGGCTCCACTGAGCCCCCGCTACTCCCCCAACCCCGTTGCCCCCCCGGGCTCCGCTGTCCCCGCTCCGCTCCCGTTATTGTCATAACCCGAGGCGGCCGCGCCGCGATCTCGCTCGTGTTTGTGTTCCCCTCCTCACGCTCCAGCGGGCGTGGGAATCCCCCTGTGCCCCCCCGACCTCCGGGGCAGGGAAGGGAAGGGAAGGGAAGGGCAGGGCAGGGAAGGGGCGGCAGCGCCTTCTTTGCTGCTGCAGTTAATATTAACAGTTACAACTGTGAGCGGTGTGTGCTTGGTTGTGTTTTGTTATTGTTCTCTCGCTGTTTCTGCCCTCCCCGAGCGCGTTTTTCAGCTCGGGAGGCGGGAAATGCAGCTGCGAGGGGTTAGAAGCCAAACGTGAGTTAAGCAAAGCCAATTTAGCAAGCCAGCACTTGGTGGAAGGGCTGGAGGGTTGCACAAACAGCTCTTGGCTCGGCTGCCCTGCCTGGGGAATATCCAGCCTTTGTCCAAATATTGCAGATATATATAAACACTTTTTTTTTTAATTTGTTTTTTTAAGATACAGTTGGACACACAAACCCTGTTGTGTAACTTCCCCGGGCGGGGGAACTTTCCCAGTTCCTCCTGCCCTTGACCCACAAACCTCCATCTCCAGCATGGAGCGCTCCCTCCACTCTGCTTCCCCCAGCACCCCCAGCTTGCATTGCTTCCCTGAGTCCCTCAGGAATCCAGGGATTGAGTAGGGATTGATTTTCCTGCCTCTGCCATTGCCCCCTATTCGTTTATTTTTTAATTTTATGTCAGGGTGCCCCAGTGTGGCAGCAGCCAAGGTGCCCCTGTGGTGATGCCCATCACTCCATGTGCCCCCCAGGAGCCGTGACCACCATGGGTGGTGGCTGCACAGTGGCAGCCTGGGCTGGCCAAAATCAGCCTCCTGGGCTGAGCTGCCAAACTGCAGCCCCCACATCTTGGCTTCCCCATCGCCAGCATCCTTTGGCATGCCCAGGGTGGCACTGTGGCAGTCACCTTCCTGCAAAAAGCAGAGGGACAGATGCTTTTGCCCTGCCTGCCTGTGCAGGGCTGCTGTTCCAGCTTCCCGCTGGCAGGGTGGGGGGCTGGATTATTCCTGGTGCCTCCAAAGTGCAGGAGAGCTGGATGTCACCTGCTGTTTTATGGGGGCTGCACCCAGGGGTGTTCCCCTGCTCAGCACAGCCCTGGTGGAGCTGCATGGCAGATGTTGTGGAGCTTTGTGGAGCTCCAGGGAAGGGTTTCCAACCCGGATCTTGACCCATAAATGATAAACTCAGCAGATTTTCCCTTGTTGAGGGTGAACAGAGGCTTGAAGGTTGGTCTGAATTCCCCACAGGCCACAAATGGGCAGTGGGGCTGTTGGAGTCTGTGCCACATCCCAACCACTTGTTTATCTGAGCTCTGTGCCTTGCTGGGCATTGGTTGGAGCTCTGCCAAATCCAACGGCGCCTGGCACCGAGTGCCGGGGCTTGGCCAAAGGGACCAGGGGCTTGTGCTGGTGGGAATCATGTGCAGCAGAGCCAGGCCAGCCCCAAAAAGGGTTGGGGTGATGTTGGAGAAAATTAATATTTAATCATTAAGCCTCTCTCCTGAACTGCCCCCAGCCTGCAGTGCCCTGGGCAGTGCCTGGGAGCGGTGCCAGCGGGAGGGAGCAGGGTGAATGCTGCTGGCCCCTGGGGAAGCGTGGGAAGGGACTGGCACAGCTACTCATGTGTGTCTCCTTTTGTCTTCCAGCGGAGCAGAGTCCCTCTCCTCGGATGAAAAAGGTACAGGGATTTTGTGAAACACCCACCCTGTGGAATGGAAATGGGGATTTTATAACTGGCTGTAAAACCTGCTGTGTAAAGCCTCAGTTTAATGGAGAAGGGTCTTGCTTGTTTGTCCTGAATTTTAAAATCCCGATTCCTTTCTTGGAGCTGCTGGGTACAAAAATTACCAAGAGAGGAGTTAAATCTTTTCAAACTTCTGTCCCCTGACTGCCCTTCTCTTGCAGAGGTGACATCCAGTGGCACGGAGGGAGAGGGCTCGGCCGAGGAGCCGCCAGCGGGTGAGCACCTGGGGGGCTTTTGTCACACTTGGGGTGCAGTGGCTGGCCCTGCTTCCCAAATTTCCCCACAGCCACATCCCAAAGCGCGTCCCTTGCTTTCCAGTGCTGGTTTCTCATCAGCTTATGTTTGTAAGAGTAATTTATTTAAGCCATATTTGGCACATCCGCACCAGTCACATCCCTGGTGGGACTCAGCTCCCACTGATGCCTCTCCCACCTATGTACATGCCATGGCTAACCCTAACTCAGCTGGGTGAACTGGGGTGTGCTGTGGGTGAAGCTCCAAAATAACCTCAGGTTGTATAAAACCTTCAAATTGGTCGTGTTGAACACCCCAGTTGCCCTTCAGAAGCCCCTGGGTGACACCAAAGTGTCCCCTGGTGCTGGGTTTTGATACTCTGCCTCATTATTATTTCTGCTCTGTTACATTATGTAACCTGCTGGCTCACCTGATGTATCCAAACCTCTGGATGTATCCTTGGATTCATTCCACCTGTGCCTGATGGGCTGTTACTGTGTTAAGGGGAGGGCAGTTCCGACAGCAGCTCCAGCAGCAGCTCAGAAGATGAGTCAGGTGAGCATAACCTTGTGATTTACCTGGTACCTCTCTCCTGAAACTGATGTTCAATTGAAATCAGCTGCTCCTCCTGGGAATAGTCTCACAGTTACTGTAGAATGCCAAGCCAGTGATTGCTTTTCCAATAACATTTTTGGGAGCCAATGATTTCCTATCAATGATGGCAAAGCAGCAGCTCGTGCTGCTTTCTCCTCGCAGACACGACTCCTGCAGATGTTTTCACAGCACAGTAGTTGTCCTAACACCAGGAGGCCATAAATTTCCTTAAAACTTGGCAACAAACCTGGCAAAACAGGATGGACAGGAAAAGAATTAAAGGAAGCTGTTGATGAAAAGCTGCTGGGTTTGTGCTTCCACAGGTTATGCCTCCAGCAGTTTATTCTGCTTTTGTGCAGGGCTGGTGGTCTGGAGTTAAATAATTACAGTGGTTTTCCCCGTTGGATGGGGAGGAGTGGGGTGGAGGAGGGTTGGGGGAGTGTGGCTTTATTGTGTCCTTTACATTTGCCTTGCACAGCAGGAGGAAACCAGCCTGGATAAACGATGGCTGAGGGGGTGATGTGGGGTGGCAGGAGGGGTGTGGAGGGATTTGGCACTCCTTGGGATTGCTGGGGAGCATCCCCAGGAAGGGGGGAGTGGGAAGCAGGAGCTTCCACATGCAGAGAGTGTTCCTGTTGCAGCTGCAGGGGTTGGGATGGCAACAGCTTGGGAAGCAGCCAGTGCCCAGCAGTGCTGGTTGATGTTTGCCAGGACCTTCTCTCCCTGTCCCACCTCTGCCCAGCAGGGTGTTTGTGCCAGGATGGCTCTGGCACAGCCTCCCTCTGGGCATCCCTGTGAGGTGTGGGTGGGACCTGCCCCCACATCCACCCCCAGGTGGTGTGGCAGCTCCACTCCATTCAGACCTACTGGCAATTAGCCAAGAGGATCCAGGCACTCCCAAAGCATTTTAGGGACAACCACACTGCAAGCTGCTCCCTGGGAAGGCTGTTGTGGCTTCTGTGCCAGGTGGTTGAACTTTGTCCTTGGCACAACCAGGCTCATCCTGGCAATGAATCTTCTTTTAACCCTGATGAAAGTTTCCAGTAGTTTGGGCAACTTCTGAGCTTTGGGCAGAAGTGACATCCTGATGTTCAGCTTCATCCCCACGCTGTGCAAAGCCTGCAAGGACTTAGTCCCAGGAATGTTCTCCTTAAAGTTTTATGAATTTAAGGAAATTAAATTGAGGGGTTGGCCTGTGTGAATGAGGAATGTTCTTAAGATTTGATGAATTTAAGCAAATAAAACTGAGGTGTTGTCCTGGGTGAATGTGGGAGCAAAAACCTGCTGGAGACTGAGGTATTTGCTGCCAACTTCTTTTTTGCAGATGAAGAACAGGAGGAGAAGGAATCACCACCACACTGCAATGAATCCGGTAGGATCAGATCTCCTGAGGGTTTTTTTTTTTGCCTGAGTGTTTAATTACTTTGCTTTTAACGAGCTCATCTTCCTCTTTTCCCACTAGGAGGGAGCTGCCTGCCATCCTGTGAGCATTGCAGAAATGAAAATGTAGGTTTAGGAGAAAAAAACCCGACCCACAGATTTTGCATGAGATAATTTGCAAATTGTAATTCCGCTTTCTCATCAACTTTTTAAAGATGTATTTTTTTTTTCCCATCTATTTATAGGACCAGAAGGAGCAAGTGACCCCTAGGAGACTTGCTGGAGGACAATTTATGTATGGATTTTTTTTAAGATGATGGGTATAAATGTGCACTGTTCTCACCAAGGTGCTTCAGTCTTTGGTTTAAGTGGGAAAATGGTTGTTTATCTGCACAGATGTACTTGGATCTATATTGGAAGATGCACCCAGATCCTTAAAAATGAACAGTTTAGAGCCTGTGCTGCCTCCAAATCCTGCTCCAGGAAAACCCCTAGGAGGGTTTCTTGCCTCATCTTGCTGCAGTGATGAACATCAGGCACATTTTTGTCTGCTAGTTTTAGTCTGGGCACATGTGGGGGATCCTGCCCTGCCTTTTGCTCCCCACTGACCTTAATTCTCCCACAGATCCCAACCTCCTTCTCCTTCTCTCTGCCTTGGAATTGTCATCCCTGTGGGTGTTGGTGTCCCCGGACACCTTGGGTTCCCCATGTTGGGTGTTGATGTTGCCCATGTGCAGTGTTGGCTCTGCCACCAAGGCTGAGCCCTCTGTGTGAGAGCCTCGTGCAGGGAATGTTGTGCCAGATGCTCATTCCAGCTGTTCTGCATGTGCTGGCATGAGGAGTCCAGGGGCAGCTAAAACACAGAGACCAGAGGAAAAGCCACTGTTGTGGCTTCTGAGCTGTCCGGATAAAAGCCTCAGTGCCTGCCTGAGGGGCAGTTCCTCTGTTATCCCTCACTGGGCACATTCCCATGGCATTTCTGGGTGGTGGAACCCGATCTAACACATCTCTGCCCACTCCAGGGTGAAGCTGGAGGGGGAGGGCACCTACCAGTGCAGCGTGACTGGGCTGATCTTCGAGGTGACCAGCTCAGTGAAGATCACCTACTCCCTGCTCTCCTGGAGCAAGTATGCCAAGCTGGTGGCCAAGCCGTGGATCGTGGGCGGGCCCCTCTTTGACGTGCGCTGCGACTCGGCGCCCGCGCTCACCTCGCTGCAGTTCCCGCACTCCCTGTGCCTCGCCGGTGAGTGCCCGCCGGGACTGGCACCTGGGAGGGCTCCGTGGCTGCAGCGGGAGGTGCTGAGGTGTCCCTGTGTCCGCAGAGCACGGCGCCGGCATGGCCTTCAAGGTGCTGCACGTGACGGGCGGCGGCGCGGCCATGGAGCCGTCGGCGGCGTTCTCGGCGTCCCACGTGCGCTGGGTGGTGAGCTCGCTGTCGCCCGTGGGGCCGCTGCTGCAGAGCCTCGAGCCCGTGAGCTACCACGGCGCCGTCATCCTCTACAAGGCCGTGGACGAGCACCCCTCGCTGTCCTTCCGCGTCTACGTGGCCACCAACAACGACTCCTTCATAAAGGTGCGGCTGGGAGGGGTGGCACGAGGGGGAGACTCCATGGGGTGAGGGGGAATGAGGCAGGGCTTTGGGTTTGCCCTGTCCAGCCTGGCCTGGGACACTTCCAGGGATGGGGATTCCCTGAGATATCCTTCCCTCATGCCAGTGTTTGCATACAAAGTTATCCATCTCTCTATAACACTTCCAGGGATGGGGATTCCAAGAGATGTCTTTCCCTCACCCCAGCATTTGCACACAAACATATCATCTCTCTATATGAGACTTCCATACTGAGATCTGCCAGGCTGGGCAGGGACACCTTCCACAAGTGCAGGTTGCCCTGTCCAGCCTGGCCTGGGACACTTCCAGGGATGGGAATTCCAAGGGATGCTCTTCCCTCACCCCGGTGTTTGCACACAACGATATCAGCTTTCTACCATGCTGAGATCTGCCAGGCTGGGCATGGTATTTAGGGCACCTTCCACTAGAGCAGGTTACCCTGTCCAGCCTGGTCTGGGACATTTCCAGGGATGGGGATTCCAAGCATGTCCTTCTCTCACCCCAGTGTTTGCACACAAAGTTATCTATCTCTCTGTAACACTTCCAGGGATGGGGATTCCAAGGGATGTCTTTCCCCTTACCCCAGTGTTTGCACACAAAGTTACCCATCTCTCTGTAATGAGACTTCCATGCTGAGATCTGCCAGGCTGGGCAGGGACACCTTCCACAAGAGCAGGTTGCCCTGTTCAGCCTGGCCTGGGACACCTCCCAGGTTGGGGATTCCAAGGGATGTCCTTCCCTCACTCCAGTGTTTGCACACAAAGATATCATCTCCCTATATGAGATTTCCATGCTGAGATCTGCCAGGCTGGGCATGGTATTTAGGCAGTTACACTGCCCAATGGGCATGATGTCTAAGTAGTTACACTGACCAACTTTCCAACTCCTTCCACAAATCCCACTAATTAACCTCTCCAGTGTCTGCTGCTGACACAAATATCTGTAACCCAGGGGGTTTTCAGGATCCTCCTCATAACCTGCTCCACTGCCTTTTTTTTTAATTTATTTTATATAAATCACCTGGAAGCACCCACAGATGATCTGGCAGGTCAGCAACAAAGGTGTGATCTGCCATGGAGACAATTCAGCCATTAAGACAAACTATTCCCTTTGCTAGAGGCCACCCAAGACCTGTCCAAGTTTATACATTCCCACTGAAAATTCCCTGGGAATTTGGGTAAGCAGCTGACAGTGAATTCATCCACGTGCCACCAACTTTGCTGCTGCCAAAGGTCACATCAGAAATAACCTCAGAGAGAACAGAGCAGAAGGGAAAGAGAGGATGTGGAACCAAACCAGGATGAAATTGCAGCTTTGCAAAATTCCTTGCATTTCCCTGCCATGGATAATTAGGAAATTGGGTTTGTTCTGATGAGTCACATCTGGATGGGCAGGAGCTATGCCAGGAACATGAGTCTAATTTATCCTAATCCAGTGAGGACAGTGACAAATAACCTTCCTTTTAATTGGTTTTCCAACTGTTCTATCTCATTTCACTGCTGTGAGCACAGGTTTGAAATTCTGATTCCTTTTCTGAAATGAGTAACCTTGAAACTGTGTTTTTAAACTTTAGGATATCACAAAAGATGTAAAACATTCCAACAAGAAATTTGTTAAGATTGACAAGCCCCCTGTGTGCCTAAAATTACTCCAGAATGGGAAGAGGTACAGATTAGTCTGTGAGCCAGAAGCTGAAATAACTCCCGAGGTAAGTCCCTTAAACAGCCCTCACTTTGTGCATTGCAACCTCAGAGAAATATGGCACAAAAAGGCTTTTCCTGGACATTCCTGCACTGGCATTAAGGCCATTTTTCACATTCACAGGAAGCATTTGCCTCTTAGAGCCCTAAAAGTTTGGGGTGCAATCAGGGGGGACTGGAATTGGGCTCTGTCCCAGTAGCCAATTGCCTCCTCTTTAGTGTATGTTTTGGATAAATATTGATTTTTAAGTATTTGTGTTGTATAGGAAATTGAATTTGTTGGATAAATACTGCTTTTTAAATGTTTGTGTTGTGTAGGAAATTGAATTTGTTGATGGATCAATCTTGAAACTGAAGAGTTACATTGAAGTGTATTTGGAGAAACCTGATGAGTTCACCTTGACCTTGGTTGAGTTGGACTCTGATGAAACTGTCTGGAAAGCAAAACTCCGAGAACGTGAGTCTGGGCTTCAGGGAATCATGGAATGGTTTGGAAGGGACCTCAAAGCCCACCCAGTGCCACCCCTGCCATGGGCAGGGACACCTCCCACCAGCCCAGGTTGCTCC